>JBCEWC010003717.1:0-29317 GCA_038996855.1 Solanum aculeatissimum
GGTTGTATCTTGTCTCTAAATAGTTGTGGCTTCAACGGCCAAGTCCTGTGTATAAGTTTGGTGCTACATATTTTGATATCCTATCTCAGAAGAGTTGTTATAGACATATGCATGATAAGTACAGGTTGTATGTTAGTTCTCTCGGGCCTAGAGGGCACCGAGTGCCTGTCCGTCTTTGTAGAGTTGGAGGCGTGACACTTTTATGGAGTTATATGTTAAACTGAAGAGGGTAAAGAGGGCTTTGATGATATGGAGCAAAAAGACTTATGGTAATATATTCATTCAAAGGGATACTTTGGAAGATATTATCAAGGTCAAAGAAGTTGTTATGAAGGCTGACAAGAGCTGATTTAAAGAAATCTGAGGTTGAATTGAGGAGAACCATAAATCTAGAGAAATACTATTGGAAGCAAAAAGTTAGAATGAGGTAGTTTATGCAAGGGGATAAAAATACCAAATTCTTCCATTATTATTTTCAAGGGAAGAGAAGAAAATTGCATTTATATAAGATCAACATTGGACATGGAGAGGTTATCAGTGGCAATACAACTATTGGCAGTGCATTAGTCTCATATTTCAAGGCACAATTTCATGCAGAATCATATGATCATAATTATAAGATGCTGGAAATAATTTCTAAATTGATCACTATGGAGGAAAATAGCAAAATAGAGAGGTTACCTGATATGGATGAAGTGTAAAAAATGGTTTTTGAGCTTAGGGTATGTTCTTTAAAAAATGTTGGGATATCATTGGAGATGATGTGACAAGGGTTGTGAAATCCTTTTTATATGGACAAGAACTTCATAGGTATGTTACTCATACTAACCTTGTTCTTATTCCAAAGAAGGAAGTTTCAAGGTCTTTTACAGAAGGCTATTAGTTTAAGTTGTTTCATTAATAAGGTCATCTCAAGAGTGATATATTAAAAAATGGTGGATTTATTGCCTAAGATAATCTCTCCTAATTTTTCTGGCTTTGTTAAAGAAAGAAGCGTTATTGAAAATGTCCTACTAGTCCAGGAAATAATTAAGGAAATTAACAGGAGATAAACACATGTGAATGTGGTTGTTAAATTGGATATGGCCAAAGCTTATGATAGGGTTTCTTGGGTTTTTTTAACTAAGGTATTGAGGCAATTCGGCTTCTCAGAGATAATTATTGACACAGTGTGGATGCTAATTTCTAATTACTGGTACTCAATTCTTACAAATGGGTAGTCTTATGGAGTTTTTCAATCTTCAAGAGGGCTTAAGCAAGGAGATCCCCCTATTCCTTACTCTATTTATTATTGTTGCAGAAGTGTTATCTAGAGGATTGAATAATCTTCACAAGGATGAGAAGTTTATTGGATATGGTTTGCCAAAGTGGAGACCTAAAATAAATCATCTATCTTACGCCGATGATACCATCCTATTCTACTCTAGTGAAAGATCATCTGTAATTAAAACGATGAAGGTTTTGAAAGGATATGAAGACATCTCAAAACAACTTATTAATAAATCAAAGAATTTTTTCTATCTTCATGAAAATACTCCTTTGATTTATTTTATAGATTAAGAAAGCTAACAAGAGTTAGACAAGGAGAATTTTCTATCACATATTTGGGGTGCCCAGTATTCTATGGGAAAAAGAAGAAGTCCTTTTTTGAAGATCTCACCAGAAAAATCTCCAAAAGTTTTTGTCTTGGCAGAATAAATTTTTATCTTTTGATGGTAAGCTTATTTTGTTGAAGCATGTCCTATAATCTATGCCTGTGTATTTACTTTCAGCAATGATTCCCACTAAAACTTTCATCAGAAGAATCCATCAGACCTTTGCTAAGTTTTTTTGGGGTAATTCAAGCAGTGAAAGGAGGAAACATTGGGCATCTTGGGAGGCTTTGTGTTTTCCTATAGAAGAAGGAAGACTAGCTTCTGGTGTATTTCATAGAAGGAGAGGCAACTAGAGAAGAAGAGGAAGAGGTTAAATGTTTTATAGAATATGGCAGCTAGAAATCCCCAATGCTAGAAAATATGGCGCCTCAAGAGATGGTTGAGTATATTATTAATAACATCCAGCCAGAGGTAGGAGGGGTAAATGATAAAGCTTGGTAGACAGGATGCCCTAATGGATAGTTTTCTATAAAGTCAACATATCATATTGTGAGGCATAGGAAAAACAAGGTGGAGTGGTATAAGAAGTTATGAACTAAAAACCTTCCTTACAAAATCATTTTCTTCTTGTGAAGGGTATTAAAAAAAAGGGGTTCCTACTCATGATATTCTAAGAACAATAGGGATATTTACTGCCTCAAGATGTTGGTGTTGTGAGATTGGGGCTGAGGAAACTATAAACCACCTTTTTCTAACCTTTTCCATAGCCCAAAAGCTATGGAGGACCTTTCTTACTTGTGTAGGTTTTACTTTGGAAGGATCTCAGGTGGTCACTACAATAATGAAATGGTGGAGATTTGTAGGAGAGTTGAGGGGGAGACAAGTGTTGTATGTTATCCCAACAATAATCACTTGGGAATTATGGAAAGGAAGGAATTCAAAGAGGTATGGAAAAGAGGTGTCATATATCAGGCTGCAACAGAATTGCTTGAAAACAATCTAGCAGTTGATTCAAATAGTGTACCCAGATTGGAGTAATATACCAGGATGTTGGACAAATTGCTATGACTTGATGCAAAGTCATAGCCCTAGTTTGTCTTACACCCTAGTCAGATGGATGAACCCTGATATTGGTTGGCTAAAATGCAATACAAATGGAGCCAGTAAAGGAAATTCTGGGGTTAGTTCCTATGGTTTTTTCTACAAAGATTGGAATGGAGATGTAATTTATGTTGAGGAAGGGAATATGGGAGTTGTTAATAGTGTTATTGCTGAAGCCATAACAATATGGTAGGCTGTTACATTTGGTGCCTCACAAGGGTATCACAATATATCATTGGAAATAGACTCTCCTAGCATTTGCAAGATCTTAAAAGGAGAGTGGAAGGTCCCTTGGGAAATTGTGCAGATCATTGAGGGCAGCTGAAAGATAATAGACACTCTAAACATACAAATGAGGCACACATATAGAGAAGCAAATCAACTGACTGATTATGTAACTAACATGACATTTGAAGTAGAAAATAAACAACAACTTTGGGCATTTAGTGAATTACTAAGTCCAACAAGGAGGTTGGTTAACATGGATAAGCATCAAATTCCCTCCTTTCGAGTAAGGAGCAGTTACAATAACAACAAAAGCAGACAGGGCTAGTGCTAGTATATACATTGTTTGCACAGAGTATATTTACAAGAACAGTCAAGAATGAACAACACTGTGCTAATTCTAACTAGCCTATACCGTTTCAGGACCAGCAAAAGGAAGAGTTAAGAACCAGACAATATTCAAACATCAAAGCACATACATGAAGTCACAATAACCGCATGAGCAACCCATTTTCTCCACTTGGCTCTGAAGAACAAAGAAAATACTAAGATAAAGTAGGAGTCTATCAGTTTCAGAAATAAATAGGAAATACTTACATGGACTGTCTGCGATGGGTATGTTAGAGCTTAGACTCTTCATATTTATACCTTTCAACCGGAGACGACACTTGATAGTGACAAAAAAGGAAATTATCAACTGGGATTGTGAGGAAGTAACGGAAAAAATCATTAGGCACTTACCCTTGATAGCTGAAAAAGGATGAAGACATGTAGGATCGTGAAAAATGTTGATGACCCAAAAATGAAGGGTGAGAAAGCTGCTGGGCAGAGGTGAAGGAAACATCACATACGACAGACAAAGTGAAAGAGGAAGAGAACTAGATTAGGAAACTCTTATCTAGGATTATCATTTCCTAATAAGGGTCCAAGTTTTAGACTGAATGTTTTGTTAATCATATTGGACCCCATTAGTATGCTCTTTATGAGCCCAATTTCTTTATTATGTTTATAATAAAATCGGGTTCATGACCCCAATTTGTTAAAAAATAAAAGAATAGTACAAATTATTTTGTAATAAATAAAAATGATGAAAAAGAGAAAAAGAAATCTTGAAAGTAATTTATTTGTGAGACCACAATGCCACTTATCAAGCATAAATGAGCCTAACACTTTTCCAAGAGTTATTATTACAATGTACCCAATGAAATTGTATATTGTATGTAACAAACAAGAATACATCTAATCATTATTTTTCTAATGCACTCGACGGTGTTTTGGAGCCGTGCAACCGCAGGGTAGACTTTAACCTTACAGGTAAAAGTAGTAGTTAAATTTTCTTATGAAACCCGATCAACTACAGCGTAAACCCTAATTCAAAGACTTATCTCAAGTTCAAAGATGTACGGTTCCACCGAGGAAGCAGAGCGAACCGCTTTCAGGAAGGCTGAAAAGAAATACAAGCTGTATTACGAGAATGGGACCCGAAAGTAAGCTGTTAAAGTTCCATGTTTTTTACCTTAACTAATGGGACACTAATTTATGTGTTGTTCTATTCAGGAAAAAGCAACCGAAACCAGTTGATTTGTCGGAGGTTATTGATTTTAAGTCTATTTCAGAGTCTTACCATGCAAATGGTAAACTTCCTTCACACATTTCAGCAATTCAATGTGATCTTGATACTCCTGTATTCTCCTTGGAAAGTCATCCAGGTATGCCTTATCCTCTTATTGCATAATTTGGGCTTTGAATAAAGTGAATGCTTTATAGCTGGCTGCAACTTTGTTCTATGTTGAGTGCCATTATTTCTCGATTAATCTTCTATGTTAGCATGCTGTGCCGATTGTTGCAGGGTTTTATTTCATTCCCAGAGGATTAACTGTTGAGGAGCAACGCCGATGGATAAAGGAGAGTTTAACAAGCTTTCCTCAACCTCCTAACAGGACCAATCACGATGCAATTTATGGGCCTCTAAATGGCTTATTTGCTGCTGCCAAGGATGATAAAGTTTTGATTCAAAAGGACCACTACTCTCGAACCAATAATTCTGAGGTGGAAATTATCCAGAACGACATAAAATGGAATTTTTTTGAACAATCAGATGCATTGTCCAAAGGAGTTACATGCAACTCAGTGCCAGCCTCTGTTTTGCTTCGTAAGTTACGGTGGAGCACCCTTGGATTGCAGTTTGACTGGTCAAAGGTCTTGCTGATTTTCTCCTCATAAAGTGCAGTATATTGTTCAAAGGTTCTTTTAGATAGCTTGTTGCCCATTTGCATACATGTGAGGATATTCAATATTTCTCATTTGTCCATCATAACACCCTTTTTAAAGTACTCATAGGAATAGGACTTATTTTATATGTGAACCAAACAAGTTTTGTAGACTTTTAATACCATCATGTGGTTTTTATTGTGGTACCATTTGTTTCTTCACTTGAGGTTAAAACTGACTGATACTAGATTTGTACATTCCTTCCTTCTCAACTTGTTTCATGACCTTATCTATGACCACAAATTTTATTGTTATTTTAGCTAAGCACCGATGATATATTGTCTTTGAATAATTTATTCATTGTGCACTAACATTAGTTTCTGGTGTCTACACCTGCTGATGATACTTTTTAGCAATTATGCACTCATCATTCCTTCCTTCCTCCATACAGTATATTTTCTTCTCTTTTCATGTGCTTGATCTTATTTAATCTTGGACTTGTTTTCATACTTCTTTATTTTCTTGATTAGTATCTGTTCTGATCTTTTTCCTGGCATTTATTCAGCGGAGCTATAATTTTTCTCTGCCTCACAACAAGATACCTGATGCACTTTGCCAGCTGGCTGAAAGAATGGCAGCACCTGCCCTGCCATTAGGTGAAGTGTTCCAGGCAGAAGCAGCAATTGTCAATTACTTTGGTCTAGGTACCTGTTCTAAAATATTGGACTTCTAGGTCTTAAGCATATGAATCTATACCTATATTAGGTATATATAGAAAGGAGCCATTACAGTTGACTTCTTATTTGCTAATTCTAGTTTCCTCTACTCCTTTAAGGTGACACGCTTGGTGGCCACCTTGATGACATGGAGAAGGATTGGAGTAAACCTATTGTTAGCATGAGGTATGTGCTGATTTTTTACAGCTCTTTCTGCTTGAATCAAGTTCAAACTATGATCTGTAGGAAACATTACTAAGGCCTGACAAGTGTTTTTTCCTCTCTAGTTTGGGCTGTAAAGGCATTTTCCTTATTGGGGGAAAGTCTAGGGAGGTTCCACCTCTTGCTATGTTTGTTCGAAGTGGTGATGTTATTCTTATGGCAGGACAAGCAAGGGAATGCTTCCACGGTTAGTTGACTACTTGTGTTTTAGTTCTCTGTTTGTTGTATGCTAGCAGTAGGTGATGATTATCATGGGAATTTTGGGCATCTACATGTAGTTGACAGAACTTTGTAGGCCATAAAAGATGCCCAAACTTTTCCGACTAACCTCATCTAAACTTTTAGTTCTCCTTGTTGTGAGTTCTTGACTGGCGAACACTTCACCCCATACAACAAGGGGAATCTAACCATGTCACAACCCGAAATCCAGGTGTGATGGCATTCACCTGTCCCACCAAGGTGAGACAGCCCAAAACCCAACAATTTAACAAATTAGTAAAAATGAAAGATAACAGTCTATTAAGATATATAAATGCGGAAGAAAACAACTACAACCATCCCAAGAACTGGTGTCACATGTACAAGTCTCTAATTGCAGAATACTCAAATGTAATATAAGTCATAATGTCTAGTCCTCATATAGAACTAAAAACATAGAATGGGATCCTCAAAGGTCTGCTGAAGACATAAGCAGCTACCTCTCAAGTGATCTAGAAGCTCAATCCGATGATTAGAAATCTAGCAGGATGAATCGGGCTCACAACCTACAAAAATGTAGCAAGGGGTGAGCACCAAACAATTGGGTACTCAGCGAACTAGAACTAACCTAAGGTAAAACAATGAAGAACACGAGTAACTCCTTAAATCCCAACCACAATCCGTCGAACTACGATCCTGCACTCAGAAAAGTTCCAATACAATATAATATACAAATCATAGTAATATAAATATACTTATCATCTGACATGATATCTCAATACACAAGAGTACAAGTAGATCTAACACTTACTCACAAACAGTGATAAGATAAGTATACAACATACATATCAACCAAATATGATGAGAGATGAAGTGAATGCCATGAGGTGTATATCATGCAATGCAATGTCAAATAATCGTGATGCATGTTTGTCCTAGAATACACATCTGTTGATCAGATATGGTTGTCTGTCTCAATCGGAACCCATGGGGGTCACACATGGACCATGTATCTATGAACATTGTCGGCAGAGACCTCGACCAATGCTCACCTGTTTGGAAGAGACCTCGGACCGCCGACTGGTTTGCTCGGTTCGACCGGTAAAGACCTCGACCACCAATTCACATGATACCTTACTCACATCTCGGCCGTAACCATCACAAGTATTAGTGCACAAATAATAATGATAGATGCAAGATGCAGAATCATAATCATATAATAGTATCAACATCAGAACAATCTTAATATGTCAATACCATCAATATCTCAATACCATCAGTGTCTCGATAACATCCGTATCACAATTTTATCAATGTCTCAATATCATCAATATCACAATCTCATCAGTGTTTCAATATCATCAATGTCTCAATATCTCAACCATATCACAATATATGCACTATCTCACTATCAATAACAAATAATTCACAAGGTCACATAGATTACATAATCACCATTTATTTATAAATCAATATATCAACGTATGTGCAAGTATTCAATACGAATAGTCATGATCAAGCCTACAATGATACAATTCTACCCCCAAATATTCAATTCCATACATGTAGTAGCATACAAGGTTTAATCATACTTAACAAAACATTAGAAGTCCACTTGCCTCAAATAAAGTCTCTAATCACGTCGAAATCACCACTTTCCCCCTTTTTGGTACTCCAAATCACCACAATCTATTCAAATATGGCATCACAATCACATAACGAATCTAATGACACTAAAATCAATTAATTCGGAGGAAAAGGGTAAAATGGTCAAAAAATCCCATGCCAAAAAATGTTGTCAGAATCTGGAAATTAACATATGAAAATGTTCTCCACGTAACAAGGAACTCAACGGTGAAAACGATTTCGAAAACGGAGTTCGATGAAGAGAAATCAACAATTCAAGTTTAGGAAACTCTATTTCAAAAATCCCCAAATTCCACTATTAAAACCTAATCTTAGAAGTTCAAAACATAAATTAATTAATGTAAATCAATGAAATAGGTTAGAAAATAGTTACTCAATCAATTTGCCTTCAAAACTTTGAAAATCCCCTCTTAGAATGAGCTTGGAAATGCCAAAAATGGTGGAAAGAGTTTAATTCACGTTGTCAAAGAAAGCCACTATTCAGGTACACATAACACTCCGCGAATGCGGAGGCAAATCCACGAACACGGAGGCTTGGCAGGTCCTTGCACTTGGCAAACGCAGAGAAGCTTCCACGAATGTGGAGGCTTTAAGAGGCCGGCTCGCTTGCACTCTGCGATCGCGGTCCCTTTCCCGCGAACGCGAATGTGGAGGTCTACATGAATTGACCTCCGTGAACGCAGAGCTAAGGGCGCGAACGCGGAGAGTAAGTGCCACCTGCACAAGCAACACACAACTCAAACAAAATCGGAACTGGACCCTCGGGAATTCATTTGGAACCCTGTGAACAAAAATCAAATATGGAACCCTATCAAAACGATCATCCGGACTCAATAGAACTGTCAGAATTCGAATTCGGAACCCCCGTGGTCCCGAACCCGGGAAAGATCATTAAAATTAGTTTCAGACTCAAAAACTCAAAATATTGACGGAAGCTCTAAAAATTGCAACAAAGCACATTTCTAGCGTTAGTTTCATCACCCGAAACCACTGGAACTTATGGAATTTCGACATGAGCTTCGAATGTTAACCAAAGTCAAACCTATGATCCAAAATGAACTAGAAATGCAACTTTGGGCCTAAAATCTCCATTTTAACTTTGAATTCAGCTCTGCAAGTTCTTGTAGACCAGATTCGGCATTCCGGAACTGATGGTATCTATGGAATCCAATTCCGACACGCGAAACTCAAAATGACCTCAAAATTCAAAAATTTCAACTTTAAGTTTTTTAAAAATCTTTCTTTTGCAAAACCCCAACTTTTTACAAGATCTTCAAAATTTGACTTTTAGACTTATCCAAAAATGATCCAAGGCAACTTTCGGGAAGGGCAAAATGGTAATTAGGTCAAAAATGCCAAAAATGACCTTCAGGGTCATTACAAACCTCCACTCTGTAGAACTTATCTTTGAGTTTAGGTGAGTACCTTCTTATCGCACAAAAGACTCCAAATTCAAGCCTCTATTTTATTTATGTCGCCCTAATACGATGTGTGGCATTGCCATCAATGTCCCTATTATCTTGGATTATGGACCCAAGATATTTAAATTCTCACGCAGGTATAGGTTGCGTAGCAAGCCTCACTTCTAGATCTATTTCATCCAATGCGATAATGAATTTGCACTCCGAATATTCCATCTTCTTGGTCCTACTCGAGCTTGTTGGATCGAGCTTGTTGGACTTTAGAGTTTGTCCCATGTCTTATCAATCATTACTATGTTGTCCACTAATCCATCATTGATCTTCCCTTGCTTAGGATGGTTCCTTGCCTGGTGCCCTGGTTTCTGGCAAGTCCAACAAACTTTTTCCCCACCCTGTTTGTTTTGATTAGACGAAGTAACATCCACTTTTCCGTTGCCTTTGTCATTCTCGCCCGACCTTCGTTTGTCTTTCTTTTGGTCCTTCCCCTTCTCCTTCTTCTTTGAATTAGAAGAGTGAGTTGGGTCAGTGGAAACATTGTTTGACCGAAAATCGGTCAAGGCATCTGCAGCAGCAATAGCACAAGATCTTTCTGCCTGCGCAACTAGGCAAATCTGCAGCAGCAATGACACTAGGCAGATCATTCTGTGCCCACCCAAGATGAGTTACTTGGTAGGAATTTCTCACGAAGTGCATCCCTCAATTGCACCCATGTATTAACCTTAGGCCTATTTGCACTGTCATCTTCAACACACTTAGTCCGCCACCATAGAATTACATCTCCACGAAAGTAGCGAACTGCCATGGTCAACTTGTCATTTTTAGGAACATGGGCAGTAGCAAAATAATGCTCTAAGTTCCACAAGAAAATTTTCATTTCCTTAGCCCCACGTACACCATCAAATGGTTTTGGCTTTGGAATTTTGATCTTGGCATGTTCCTCGCCTCCCTTAGGCAGATTTGCAGCAGCCAAGCTGAGAACATTCACTTCCACTTTAAGATTTTCGTTCTCCTTCTTAGGGCCCTTAGTTTATGCACCCACAGAGTCACGAAAAGCTTGCAATTCGGCCAACTGACCATTGACAACACCACGATAGGCCTGCATAGCAACATTTAGGCGCTGAATCTGTGTCAGGATGTTTGTCATGGCCTCATCACTCATCACTGTCTGTCATGCCCAGAATGGCTTCCAGTCGTGCAACCTTCTCACGTAACTCGTAACTATTTTCGCCAGCCATTTTCGTGTTGAAACGACCTTTGCTCTGATGTCAATTGATATAGGGTCAACCCTTACGATCTAACCCACTTAGGCAGCCTAGTGTCAGACCCTCAACTTGATGGTTCAAGTGGCTTGGACTTGGCTAGTGATTTACCTGATGAGCCTAGCCAAAGACCCATGATTTCGGCCAAGGTAAAGTTCAAGTGAAGGAAGACCTTGGTATTGGCATGGCCAAGGCATGCAAGGCAGGACGTGGCTAAGGCATGGCAAGGGATGGACAAGCTAAGGCAATGCAAGGTAGGACGTGGCTAAGGCATGACAAGAGCTGGGCAAGCTAAGGCAAGACAAGACTATGACGTGGCATGGTTGTGGCTAATCAAGTTTGAGGCTAGGTGCTAGACAAGGGCAATGGCGCTGGAAATCGGACCCCAATGGCAAGTTGTGCAGAGCAGGACCTGTGCTATGGCACATGCACGTGTGCAGGGCCTAGGCATGCGGGCCAAGCGCGAATCTGGGCGCCAAGGACAATGACTTGGTGCCAAATTTGAAGGTTGCCCGCATGTGCCTTGCACATGCGTGGGGAGTTGGCGGTTATGGTTTGGGACTTGTCAGCATGTTTAGATAGGCTTGTAAATTCCAATTTAAAATTGGTCTATCAGTTGGGGATGTCAATTGATTTGGCAGGCACATGACTGAGTTGTTGTGGCCTATTTAAAGGCACATGCAGACAGTCTAAGGCAGTATGTTGGCCTGGACGAATTTTGTAGGCTAAGTGTTGTGTGCTTCTTTGTTGGCATGAGTATAACAACAAAGTTAAGACTTGTTCCTGTACGTGCATGTGTTCTTGATTTCGTTGTCATTGTTCTGTTTTGGACTAGATCAAAGTGAGGAAGAAAGAGGGTTGAATCTAAGTGTGCTAGGTGATATAGGGTCAACCCTTGCGATCTAGCCCACTTAGGCAGCCTAGCACACTTAGATTCAACCCTCCTTTTTCCTCACTTTGATCTAGTCCAACACAGAACAATGACTACAAAATCAAGAACACATGCACATATAGGAACAAGTCCCAACAAACTGCATAGCAACATTTAGGCCCTGAATCTGTGTCAGGATGTCTACCATGGCCTCATCATTGTCTGTCATGCCCAGAATGGCTTCCAGTCGTGCAGCCTTCTCACGTAACTCGTTGAAACTATTTCTGCCAGCCATTTTCGTGTTGAAACGACCTTTGCTCTGATACCAGTTGATATAGGGTCAACCCTTGCGATCTAACCCACTTAGGCAACCTAGCACACTTAGATTTAACCCTTTTTTTTCCTCACTTTGATCTAGTCCAACACAAAACAATGACTACAAAATCAAGAACACATGCACGTACAGGAACAAGTCCCAACTTTGTTATTAAACTCATGCCAACAAAGAAGCACACAACACTTAGCCTACAAAATTCGTCCAGGCCAACATACTGCATTAGACTGTCTGCTTGTGCCTTTAAATAGGCTACAGCAGCCCAGTCATGTGCCTGCCAAGTCAGTTGACATCCCCAACTAATAGGCCGATTTTAAATTTGAATTTACAAGCCTATCTAAACATGCTGACAAATCCCAAATGGCTAGAAACTCCCATAACCGCCAACTCCCTATGCATGTGTAAGGCACATGCGTGCAACCTTCAAATTTGGCGTCAAGTCATTGCCCTTGGCGCTTAGATTCGCGCCTAGCCCGTATGCCTGTGTCATGTCCTAGCCTTACACACGTGCCTGTGCCATAGCACAGGTCTTACCCCTGCATAGCTTGCCATTGGAGTTAAATTTCCTACACCATTGCCCTGTTCAACATCTAGCCTCAAACTTGTTTAGCTATGACCATGCCATGTCATAGCCTTTCCTTGTCATGCCTTAGCCACGTCTTGTCTTGCATTGCCTTAGCTTGTCTAGCCCTTGCCATGCCTTAGCCACATCCTACCTTGCATGCCCTGGCCACGCCAATGCCAAGGTCTTCCTTCACTTGACTTTACCTTGACCGAAGTCATGGGTCCTTGGTTAGGCTCATCAAGTGAATCACTAACCAAGCCCGAGCCACTCGAACCATCAAATTGTGGGTTTGACAAACATCCCCCACCCGATGATCTCATCGTCCTCGATGAGGTAGATTGGTTTGATGGGGCAGAATCAAGGTACGCTTTAATTCGGTCCTCAAACCTGCCACAATGATGTTCCTTTCTCCCAGGTTATGTCTCATGCCTGCTTGCCTTCCCAATGAATCAGGAACTCTGTCCGCCTGTTCTTCTTATAGTATCTTGTAGTCCTATGATCCAGAATCTTCTCAATTTCATCTTCAAACAGTGCCCGCACAACAAGAGGGGCACGTCTAGACGCCGACCTTGTTGGATCCTCAACATCTCCATAGAAAGGCTTCAAATAGCTCACATGTAATCTGGGGTGAATCTTAAGTCTTTTCGGCAAATTCAACCGATAAGCAACTTCACCCACTTTTTTCTACAACTTCAAAAGGTCCATCATACTTTTCTATCAATAAGGATGAATTGTTTTGCTACTAATTTTCTTCCAAATCTGTGGAGTCAACTTTAGCAGCACTTTCTCTCCAACTTGGAACTCTAAAGCACGCCGATCTCTTTCAACATACTTCTTTATTCGTTTTGCTGCCTTGCTTAAGTTGTCTTGCGCCTCATCCAACATTCTCTTGCTTGTCACACGCATAATTGTGAGCAACATGACATTTCCCTTGTGTATCAGTCTTGGCAACTTCCAGCGGTGTGTTAGGCCACATGCCCAACACCAACTCAAACGTAGGGGTGTGCATCGGTTGGTTCAGTTCGATTTTATACATTATCGATTCGATTTATCGATTTTTGATTTTTAAATATTTTAAACCAATAACAAACCAATAAAATATTTTTTATCGATTTTTGGTTTATCGGTTTTATTTAAGTCCTTAACGGTTTGATTTTCGATTTATCCGATAAGAATGATAATGAGAATTTGCATTAATAAAAGTAGATGGAGCACGATAGAGTAAAGACTCAAGACTAAATACTAAAGTGTGTAACTAATCACTTAAGTATAGTAAAGATTAAGATAGGTAAAATATTGCTATAGTGTCCTATTACTATTAAATTACTAATATTTAATATTTATGAAAGGGTAAAATAGTAAATTATTATAATCTTATTAGGTTATCGATTACCCAATAATCCGATTGTAAAAATTGATATCGAACCAATAACCCAATAATATTTTTAGAAACTATTAAAAACCTGATAACCTAATAAGCCAATAGCATTTTTATCGGTTCAGTATATTGGTTGGTTCGATTTTTGCACACGTTTACTCCAATAGACTCTTTCGGTTGCAAATGACCTGTGCAAGTTATAACAAAACTGTGCACTGTCCAACAATTCAACCCAATTCCTTTGGTTCGCAGTCACATAGTGTCTAAGATATTCTTCAAGCAGATGATTGATTCTTTCCGTTTGTCCATCAATTTGTGGGTGGTTTGTCGTTGAAAACTTCAAATTAGTGCCCATCATATTGAACAAAGAAGTCCAAAACCGATCAGTGAATCTCATCACAATCACTCACAATATCTAATGGAACACCAAAGTTTTTCACAACATGCTTATAAAACAACTCAACAACTACTCCAGAAGAACATAAAGTAGGAGCAGCAACAAGATACCATATTTTGAGAACCTGTCAACCACAACCATGATTGGTGCTTTTCCATCCACATTTGGAAACCCGCTAATGAAGTCGATTGAAATAGAAGCCCATGGACGCTCAACAATGGGTAGAGGTTCTAACAAAGCTGCTTCCTTCTTTCGTTCTGTCTTGTCCAGCTGATACACTAGGCATGATTTAACATAGGCCTCAATGTCATCTTCCATCTTTGGCCAGAAATAATTTCGGGACAACAATGCCATCTTTCTTTCAACACCCGGATGCCCAGCATAAACAGTATCATGTATTTCTTTGAGGAGTTTTTTTCGCAGCCCATCACCTTGAGGCACAACGATTCTCCCCCCTTGAAATAAAGTAGATCGTCCTCGATCCAATACCGTCTAACTGCACCCTCTTTAATTAACTTGACATATAATGAATCATATGCAGCACTAAACTTAATCTTATCAAGAAAATCAGATTCAAGTCTAGTAATTGCATAAACAGTAGCAAATGCCTCTTTGCGACTCAATACATCAGCTACTTGGTTTTGCTTCCCTGGCTTATGTAACCACACAAAGTGATATTTTGCCAATGTCTCTTGCCTGCTTCGAACTCAATTTCTATTGAGGTTTGAAGTAAGTATTAGCCATATTGTCCATCTTGACCACAAACTTTGTTCCTAAGAGATACACCTTCCATGTTTGGAGACAATGAAGTACTGCCAACATCTGTTTTTCATGGGTAGAATACCTTTGCTCCTTAGGATTTAACTTCCTGCTCTCAAATACAACAGGATGCTCATTTTGCACTAGCACACCCCAACAACATAATCAGAGGCATCCGTGTGCACTTCAAATGGTTGATCTAAGTCTGGCAACCGCAGTGTTGGTTCAGAAGCAATGACCTTCTTCAAAGAGTTGAAAGTCTTTTCTCTTGCATCTGACCAGGCCCATTTTACGTCCTTCAGCAAATCTTTCAATGGGGCCGCCTTTTTCGAATAGCCAATAATGAATTTTTGATAATAGTTTCCCAGTCCTAAGAATGATCTTAGTTCCTTAACCCTGTTGGGTGCTTGCCATTCTACTATTGCCTGCACTTTCTTAGGGTCCATGTGTACTTGGTTTGCACTAACCAAATGGCCCAGAAACTTGATTTTGCGACTAGCAAATTCACATTTTTCCATCTTGACATAGAGTTGGTGCTCTCCAAGTCTTTGAAACACCTTCCTCAAATGCAGCAGATGATCTTCTAAAGTGCTACTATATGATTATGTAATCTAAGTAGACTACTACAAAGTCATCAAGATAATTATTAATAACATTGTTCATTAAGTTGCAGAAAGTAGTCGGGCATTAGTCAACCCAAATGGCATTACAAGTAATTCATAGCTATCATATCTAGTTATGCAAGTGGTCTTTGGGGCATCGCCCTCGGCCATGTGAACCTGCTAATAGCCAGACTTTAAGTCTAACTTAAAAAAGAAAATAGCCTTGACAGCCTATCCAGCAAGTCTTGAACCAACAACACCGGATATTTGTTCTTCATAATCACTTTGTTCAATGCCCCATAGTCAACACACATCCTAAGACTGCCATATTGTTTTTTCTGAAACAGAACAGGAGCACCAAATGGAGCCTTGGAAGGCTGGATCATGCCAACATTAAGCAACTCAGACAATTGCTTCCTCAGTTCAGCCAACTCCAATGGAGACATGCGAAAAAGAGGTCGTGCCGATGGCACTGATCCGGGAATTAGTTCAATCCTATGATCAATCTTCCTCCTTTGGAAGCAACTCTTTTGGTAGTTCCGGAGGCATCACATCCTTGTATTCATTTAGCAACTTGGCAACATCATCATGAACTTTGATTTGCACATCTGGCTTTGCTTCCACCAAAGCAGCAAGATATGCAGGTTCACCTCTCTTCAAGCCCTTCTCAAAACCAATAGCCGATAGCAAGGCTACAGTTTCCTTGTTCTTCTTATCTTTTTCAACAAACGAATTGATTTCCTTCACTAATCCGGGGTCCTCATCATCAACATCAGACCATCCAAATGAGGAATTGGGGCAACTTTGAACTACCTCATAAAGTCAATTCCCAATAGAATATTGAAGTCATCAAGTGGCACCATTGTCAACATATGCACACCAAACCAGTGCCCAATTTTTAGAGGCACATTTGCTGCCATGCCATAGCCTGGTTGTGCAACAGAATTGACAACCTTCATTTTTGTTGGACAATTTGTTATCTTCAACCCATATTCTTTGATGATCTTTGAGGCCACAAAGTATGAGTAGCACCAGAGTCTACCATAACAACAACATTTTTGTCCCCAATTTTCATATCAACATATATCAAAGTGCTATAAGTGTCAGGCAAGTCTGTAGAATCAACAACACTTACACAAGCAACATCCTTCGTGGCGTTCCCCTCATCTATGTCCATCCCACCAACACTAGATAGAGTGTTGATCAAACGCAGTAGGTTGACATATGCAGCAATTTCCTGTCCTTTCTCGCTTGCCTGCTTCTCCAACTCAGCTAGGAGTGCATTGATTTTCCCTTGCTTAGAACAGTTCCTTACCTGATGCCCTGGTTTCTGGCAAGTCCAACAAACTTTTTCCCCACCTTGTTTGTTTTGACTAGACGAAGCAACATCCACTTTTCCTTTGCCTTTGTCATTTTCGTCCGGCCTTCGTTTGTCTTTCTTCCGGTCCTTTCCTTTCTCCTTCTTCTTTGACTTAGAAGAGTGAGTTGGGTATTGGCAACATTATTTGATCGAAAATCGATCAAGCATCAACAACAACAATGACACTAGGCAGATTTTGCACTTTCTGCATGCGCAACTCATTTTGTGTCCACCCTTGCATTCTAGAAATGAAATTCTGCAACTTATCTTCATCTGACATATTTTGAATGTCCAGCAACAACGACGAGAATTCTTTCATATCATCTTGTATAGATCCCACTTGCTTCTAACATTTCAGCCTATCCCTAGCAACCCAGGATGAGTTACTTGGCTGTCTAAGGCTAGTTACACAAGTGGTCTTTGGGGTATCCCCCTCGGTTGTGCGAATCTGTCAACAGCCAGATCTTAAGTCTAACTTAAAAAAGAAACTAGCCTTAGACAGCCTATCGAGCAAGTCTTGAACCAGCGGCACCGAATACTTGTTCTTCACAGTCACTTTGTTCAATGCCCTATAGTCAACACATATCTTAAGACTGTCATCTTGTTTTTTCTGAAACAAAACAGGAGCACCAAATGGAGCCTTGGAAGGCTGGATCATGCCACCATTAAGCAACTCAGACAATTGCTTCCTCAGTTTAGCCAAATCCAATGGAGACATGCGATAAGGAGGTCGTGTCGGTGGCACTGATCTAGGAATCAGTTCAATCCTGTAATCAATCTTCCTCCTTGGAGGCAACTCTTTTGGCAGTTTCGGAGGCATCACATCCTTCTATTCATTCAGCAACTTGGCAACATCATCATGAACTTCGATTTGCACATCTGGCTTCACTTCCACCAAAGCAGTAAGATATGCAGGTTCACCTCTCTTTAAGCCCTTCTCGAAACCAATAGCCGACAACAAGGCTACAATTTCCTTGTTATTATCTTTTTCAGCAAACGGATTGATTCCCTTCACAAATTCGGGGTCCTCATCATAAACATCAGACCATCCAAATGAGGAATTGGTGCAACTTCCTCATGAAGTCAATTCCCAATAGAATATTGAAGTCATCAAGTGGCACCACTATCAAAGTATGAACACTAGACTAGTGCCCAATTTTAAGATGCACACAACACTTCGCCTACAAAATTCGTCCAGGCTAACATACTGTCTTAGACTGTCTGCCTGTGCCTTTAAATAGTCCACAACAACCCAGTCATGTGCTTGCGAAGTCAGTTGACATCCCCAACTGATAGGCCAATTTTAAATTCGAATTTACAAGCTTGTCTAAACATGTTGACAAGTCCCAAACGGCTAGAAACCCCCATAACCGACAACTACCCACGCATGTGTCATGTGCAACCTTCAAATTTCGCGCCAAGTCATTGCCCTTGGCGCTCAAATTCGCTCCTGGCCGCATGCCTGTGTCATGCCCAGGCCCTGCACGCGTGCTACGGCACAGGTCCTGCCCTACACAGCTTCCCATTGGGTTCCGATATCCTGCGCCATTGTCCTTGTCCAGCACCTAGCCTCAAACTTGTTTAGCCATGACCATGCCATGTCATAGCCTTGCCCTGCCTTAGCTTGCCCAACCCTTGTCATGTCTTAGCCACGTCCTGCCTTGCATTGCCTTAGCTTGTCCAGGCCTTGCCATTCCTTAGCCACACCAATGCTAAGGTCTTCCTGCACTTGAAATTTACCTTGATCGAAGTCATGGGTCCTTGGCTAGGCTCATCAAGTAAATCACTAGCCAAGCTTGGGCCACTCGAACCATCAAGCTGAGGGTCTAACAAACTTCCCCCCACCCGATGATCTTATCGTCCTTGATGAAGTAGATTTCTTTGATGGGATAGAATCAAGGTACGCTTTAAACCGGTCCTCAAACTGCCACAATGATGTTCCTTTCTCCCAGGTTATATCACATGCCTGCTTGCCTTTCCAATGAATCAGGCACTCAGAGTGCCTATTCTTCTTATGGTATCCCGCAGGCCTATGATCCAGAATCTTCTCAATCTGATCTTCAAATGGTGCCCGCACAATAGGAGGAACACGTCTGGACGCCGACCTTGTTGGATCCTCAGCATCTCCAAAGAAAGGCTTTAAATAGCTCACATGGAATGTGGGGTGAACTTAAGTTTTTTCGGTAGATTCAACCGATAAGCAACTTCACCCACTTTTTCTACAACTTCAAAAGGTCCATCATACTTTGCAATCAATGAGTGATGAACTGTTTTGCTACTAATTTTCTTCCAAATCTGTGGAGTCAACTTTAGCAGCACTTTGTCTCCAACTTGGAACTCTAAAGCACGTCGATCTCTGTCAGCATACTTCTTTATTCGTTTTGCTGCCTTCCTCAAGTTGTCTTGCGCCTCATCCAACATCTCTTGCTTGTCACGCGCATAGTTGTGAGTAGCAGGGCATTTCCCTTGTGTATCAGTCCTGGCAACTTTCAGCGGTGTGTTAGTCTGCATGCCCAACATCAACTCAAACTGTCTCTTTTCTGTTGCAGATGACCGCTGCAAGTTATAACAAACTGTGCACTGTCAACTCAATCCAATTCCTCTGGTTTGCAGTCACATCGTGTCTAAGATATTCTTCAAGAAGATGATTGATTCTTTTCGTTTGTCCATCAGTTTGTGGGTGGTTTGCCATTGGGAACTTCAAATTAGTGCCCATCATATTGAACAAAGAAGTCCAAAACCGACCAGTGAACCTAGCATCACGATCACTCACAATATCCAATGGAACACCAAAGTTTTTCTCAACATGCTTATAAAATAACTCAACAACTACTCCAGAAGAACATAAACTAGGAGCAACAATAAAGATATCGTATTTTGAGAACCTGTTAACCACAACCATGATTGATGCTTTTCCATCCACATTTGGTAACCCGCTAATGAAGTCGATTGAAACAGAAGCCCATGGACGCTTAGCAATGGGTAGAGGTTGTAACAAACCTGCTTCCTTCTTCCGTTCTGTCTTGTCCAGTTGACACACTAGGCATGATTTACATAGGCCTCAATGTCATCTTCTAGTTGTGGCTAGAAATAATTTCGGGATAGCAATGCCACATCCTTTCAACACTCGGATGCGCAGCATAAACAGTATCATATGTTTCTTTGAGGAATTTTCTTCGCAACCCATCACCTTGAAGTACAACGATTCTCCCCCCTTGAAATAAAGTAGATCGTTCTTGATCCAATACCGTCTAATTGTTCCCTCTTTAACTTGATCCATTAACTTGACATATAATGAATCATATGCAACACTAAACTTAATCTTATCAAGGAAATCATATTCAAGTCTAGTAATTGCATAAACAGTAGCAAATACCTCTTTGCGACTCAATACATCAGCTACTTGGTTTTGCTTCCCTGGCTTATGTATCTACACAAAGTGATATTCTGCCAATGTCTCTTGCCATCTTGCCTGCTTCAAACTCAATTTCTTTTGAGTTTTGAAGTAAGTATTAGCCACATTATCACCAAGGAAAATAGGAAAGGGCTAAGAACTGATCCCTGGTGCAACCCCATCTTGACTAGGAAGTGTTGCGAGTCTCCTCCCACTGGTCTAACCCAAGTCTTGGTTACATCATATATGTCCTTTATTCTATTTACTTTTTCTTCTTTGATTTTTAGTATCCAAGTTTATTTTATAGAATGTTTTTATGTAGCTTTGAAATTCTAAATATGTGACTTATTTTCCTTTTTATTCCGTCCCAAAAAGAATGACACATTCTATATTTAGTAACAATTTAACCCTTTATAGCTACACAAATATCTATGACTTATTTTAGACTACAAGTTTCAAAAGTCTTTCTTTCTTAAACTCCATGTCACTTCAAACTAACTCATAGAAATTGGGACAAAGGGAGTATTATTTTATGCAGCGATAGTTACATGTATTAGTTATTCCACTTTCTATCATGGATAAAATAACATATAGATTCCTTCATAACCTATACATGTATTAGTTATGCGAATTTCTAAATTGTCAACCAAATGTCGTATTAATTTTATACATGGATAACTTTGTTCCTGTCTACCTACTTAATGTCGTAATAGTTATACGAAATTTAATACATGGATAACTTGTTTCTTATCGACAAAATGACCCCCAAGGATGAATGGGTACGAAGGAGAATATATTCCATGGAAACCGTTCTCACATAAATTATATTTTTGGAAAATAAGTAGGTTTCTAATGTATTTTCCTAGTGTTTGGTAAGCAAGCAAAAAAATGTTATTTCAAGAGCATTTATATGTACTAGCAAAAAATTATAGGGGTGGGAGGGGTGGGATGGTCAAGAGATAGGGTTAGGGGCGTTGGGTGAGTGAAACATAGAATGCCACTCATAAAACTTGTTTCCCTACTTCCATTAAGAAAGTTATTTTTCTCATTTTTAAGGAACTTATTTTCCTATAGGTATTTTCAAAAATTTGTCCAACCAAACATGGAAAAATAAGAAAATATTTTCCAAAAAATGTTTTCCTCCATACCAAACATATCCTAAGTCTTAACTTTATAGCATTTGCTTAATCGTTCTCGGATCTAAAGCTAAGAACACTCAAACATCACTAGATATTGTGAAAACGAAGATCATCGGAGATCCACTGCTCCATATGACTTTCTTTGCTTACTTTTTTTTGTTGAGAAAACCGTCAAGGCATATAACTTTCTTTGCCTATTTTATGATCTTTATCTCATTTTTTTACTTACATACACGAATATATTTGAATGTTAATAATTGAACTAAACGAGTTCAATCATGACGCGCGTACTTGACCTAATACAAATTCAACTATGCTGTTTTTTCGGCAAACAGACAATTATATATAAATACTAACAAGAGATCATCCAATAAATGGTTCTATCAATATCCTAGATGAGAAATTTAGCTACTCATAATTTTACTCAAAAATGCAATACTAAAATTCATAACCAACAAGAAATAATGGGAGAAACCGGAAACTTGTTTAATTTCGTTTGCCCTTGCTTCTGGTGGTGTTGTTCTTTGCCCTCCAAAATGGTGCCCCCTCAAAAGACGTTTCTGGGGGTTTACATATGGCCTAGGGTGTGTAAGAGGCCACTCATGCCGATAAAAACTCTGCTCATGCTAATCAGAATTCTGGTATGAAAAAACTGAGATGCTCGTTGAGGGACCTTGCAATGTGAGGAGGGTTGATGAGCTCCTCCTTGCCAAATTTTCAGGTCTGAGCCGATGGGACTTGCAACACCTGTTGATTGAGTGCGTTGAAATTGGCCAACTTGCCTAGCTTGTCTTCCGAGGCCGTGACATGAGCAGGTGGGGCATCCGCAACCTTCTTCAGTTTTTAGTTTTCTTGACTCCGCTTGCACCAGATCATCCCTTTTCTGCGCGCTTTCATCCAAAAGCTTCCTACCCATAAAAGGCCGCCCAAATATGTACAAGATATGAGGTGATAGTTAATGTACTATAATTATGAACTTTGAACCAAATATCAATATGTAAACCACTTTATTCCATTTTCTATTTTGGGTGGCTACTCAAAAATGGGGCTGAATGACTTTGGTACATTTGCTATTTTGGGTAATTACTTGAATCTGGGGCTAAAATGTGTTTGTTACGTTTCCTAATAGGCAGACCATGTAAAAATCCCAATACCATTTAAACGTAAAGTTAAAATAACAAAATATGTATTGATAAAGAGGCCCTTAGTTGGTTTTTTTTTTTTTTTTGGAAGTTGGGGGTAGGCCGGTAGGGGAGGGGAAAATGACGGAAGGGATTACAAGGTGGGGAATCAAATCTTCACCAACAAAGTGAAAGTTTAGGTAGTCAACCAACTAATTTGGTTTCCTTAAATTGACAGGTAATGTGGTAAACATAAAAATAACAGTGACAGTGTAATTTTTGGATTTTCGACAGAATGCTGTTAAGCAAGGTAAAAAGAATTTATAAAAATGACTGTTTAAGAATATGCTGGAAGTGCTAAAGATTTTTCCGAAAATGTAACACTGCACGACCCTACTGTCAAAAAGTCAAAATATTTTTTCAGCACATCGAGCTTTCTATGGCCTGTTTGTCAAAAAGGTAAAATTATATTTTAGATATTTTAATTTTTTAATGGCTTAGTATTGGAAACGAAAAAATAAATAAATTTTAATATACAGACCGCAAGGTCATCGGAAATCTTTTGGTACAGAAGGTCATCGGCAAGTGTTAAATCATCAGGTTTTTGATATGCCGAAGTTATTGAGAAATGCCGTTGAAAAGTATAAACCACATCTTAACAAGAAGTGTGCTTTTCGAGTTTAACAAGGGGGTGAAATGTCTCATTATTCTATTGGATGTTGCAAGTAGGCACTATAATTGCTTACTGGAAGTTCTCAATGCTCAGTGTTGCTTAAAATTATCTTCTTGTTAAAAACGAGGGAGTGATTTTCAATTTTCCAAGGGATTATTGCCTCATGAGCTTTAGAAAAGTGTGCTCCAGAGAATGACGTGCAAAGTGATTCAATAGAGAACTGGTCGGTTCATTGAATCTTTTGGCTTTTGAAAACTTTATCAGGGTTGTATGCTTTTCCCCATTTGACCATGATGAGAAGCCATCTTGTTTAGGTTCGTCTGGAGGTGCACTGGAAATGAGAAAACATTTTCCAAAACCCTTTTTAGTTTTTTGAAATGCACTAAGTTGACGTTGTACCTTGCAGGTGTCCCTAGGATCTTCACTGATAAAGAACATGCTGATATATCCTCCCTTGAATTGCTGTTTTCTGATGAAGAGGATTCTGCCTTGTTGGAGTACATCAAGACTTCTAGAATCAATATCAATATTAGACAAGTATTCTAGACTGGGTTTTCTCTTGAAAGCTTTGTAGAGATGTAATGCGAAGTAACATTATTTTGCATTAACATGAAAAAATGTTTGCCTCCATGCCAAGAATTCTCTCATATTTGTGGATATTCAACATGGTCCTGTCCTGTGGACAACTTGATGCGATCATTGAAATTGTTTGGTGGTATTCATTTTTACCAAATCACTTCCAAAATCTTCAGTTTCTAGTCCCACACAGCCACTCATAATGCAAATTTTCAGTCTACTAGATTTCCTTCTGCTCTTAACGGTTAACCCGTTGGATTTCTGACTGTAACATGTAAGGGCGTGTGGCATTTCAGGGTAGAAAATGTAGTGCTTAAATGAGGGATATTCAAATTTTTGCACCCATATCCAGTGGATTACCTTATAAAACTTGCTCCCTAGGTTCAACTTATATGGTTTAGTTTGATAGCGTACACAGTTGAAATAAAACTTGTAAATTTAAACATATAACAATAACACGGATGGTTTGCCCAATTTTCATCTTTGAACAAGAGCAACATCCCTTCTTGACTTGCATGAGTTGTATCATAATAGCCAAAAAGGTGCAGAAAAGTGGCAGCGATTTTGAATTGCCGACACCATACATGATTGGAACCCAATCAGCTCTCCGAAGGCTCTTGTGTTGTAACTCGGAGAGTCCCACCTAATTCTGTCGGAACAAGGGGGATTAAGGAATGTAATACATCCGTTATGAGGGGACGATAGCTTGCCTCTGGCTGAACACACAACACAGCAACTGCAGCAACCTACACATTACCACAACACAGCCAGACCTTCAGTCTCAATTTCAGAGCTACGAGGTAGTTGAAAATAACTAAGTTCTCAGCCAGTGCAAACAAATGAATCTGAATGTCGTTAGACTTGGGAGCATTTTTGAACAAACCTGATACAAATGCTTTAAATCCATTGTATTTTGTATCACAGGATCCACAATATTTGGAAGCTTTGATCTATCTGTGAGTTGAGGCATGGCCTACAATTCCATAAAGAGTTATGAGCATTGAAGATAAATTTTCAATTGATAAATTAAAATAGGTTGAATATTAATAAATGAATTGGATTCAGAGCATTACTTACCCATGTGACTATAGACTGGCATTGAGTTGGTGCCAGTGTTTCTACAGGCCTTCTTCCCAATAAGAGCTCCAAAAGTACAACTCCAAAAGCATAAACATCACTTTTATCAGTTAATTTTCCTGTAAAAAAGAAATTGCCAACTCTCACATTTCAGAGAGAAAAGAAAATGAAAAAGAGAAGAAAAATCAAAGTGGCACTATTACATAAAGTACTCAACTTGGACTAAATTATGGCAGATTATTTGTAGTGAAATACAGATACTCTTTTGTGCCCTAATTTGCAAATTTGGTTGGAAAAAGTAGATAATTCTTACAATGTAAAAACTTCTTTTGATTATTGGCCCCTTATTGGCTAAATCTTTTGCTTTAACAAATGATCAATCACTCATTGTAATGTCTATATAAAAAGGAAATAAGAGGAGAGGAAAAGGGAAATCATTTCTACAGTAAGTAAAAGCTGAGAGAGTTAATATATGCATACCATCGAACATGTATTCAGGAGCTACATAACCTAAAGTTCCAGAAAGCTTGATATTGTTTTTGTTTTGAGCCCCACCCAACACAGCAAGACCAAAATCTGACAGCTAAAATTAAACACAACCTTAAGAGGGAAAAGTAGAGGTTGCACACTGCATAGTTCCAATATCAATGGAAATTTACCTTTGCATTGAAGTTGGAATCCAGAAGAATATTAGATGATTTCAGATCTCTATGGATCACTGGGGGATGGCAGTGCTCATGTAAATATTCTAGTCCTCTGGTCAACCAGTAGGTGAAAAATCAATTTGTTAATATCAAATGTCAATCATTCAAATTAAATAAGCATATGGTCTGGTCTACCTTGCTGCATCAAGGGCAATTTTTATTCTGTGGTGCCACGTTAATGCAGATCCACGGGAAGGTCCTATCAAATCAAGAAAATGACAGCTAGTAGAGTATTTTTCAAGAGTTCATTGAGTTATCAAAATTTAATACCATGTAATTGACTTTCTAGAGATCCACTCTGCATGAGTTCATACACAAGCAATCTTGTTTCACCATGGATGCAATATCCCAACAATGAAATTATATTGGGATGTTGCATTTGACTCAGTAACTCTACCTCAGTCTGCAAATTAATTTCAAATTTTTGTGAGAAAGAAACACAGTAACAAGTTACAAATCATGGTTGTTCAATAATGGTACCTCAAATTCTTTAATGGCATCCTGAGTTCCTCCTTGTAGTTTCTTGATAGCTACATACAAATTGTCTTCCAATTTAGCTTTGTATACACATCCGAAACCCCCTTCACCTAAAATCTCACTTTCTTGAAACTTGTTGGTGGCCAATTCTAGTGTGTTGTACTCCATTAAAGAAACAAATGTTTTCCTACTATAAGTAACTGGTGCTAATACAATCCCCTTCACAACATCTTCAGAATGAAACAATCATTAAAATATGTACAAGTGATCCATAATTGTGTGAAGATCAAGAAATGTACCTGAGCTGTGATTCTTGTCCTTATCTAATCTTTTTCTGTGATAAATCCAGAAGAAAATCATGAAGAAAATGATTACTCCCAATGCAGTAGAAGCTGCAATGAGTGCTATCAACAGCTTTCTGTTTTGATCCATATGGTGCTCCTCACTCCTCACTTCCCACTCCAACCTCTGAACAAGTACAGGTCAAAATTATGTTCACAGCTTTATGGAATGAAAAAGCCAAGAAATAAAATCAAGAATATGACATTAATTACTGAAAATAAAGTGAAAAATGTATCATAAAGTGTAGGAATATTTACTATATAAATCTTATTGTTTTAAGAAAATGTAGGGGAATTAATAACAATAAATATTCAAGTATTAAGCCAAAAGAAGCCGAAAAAGTTAACAGAAAAAAGCAGTAAAATTTCCCTCTGTGCACTCGTATGATGGCTGCTGTAATTCGAAACTCAAAATTTGAAAGTTGAGAGAAAAAGAAAAGGTTAACAGGTATAATCGAGTACCTAGAGAAAAGACCAAAAAAATTAGAGAAATGGGTACTGTCAAAGGTGAAGAACCAGATATCTTAATAGAGGAAAAGAAGGGTTCATAATTTATGTTGCATTAACTAGAACAAACAGATACAGAATCCAATTGGGTCAGATGAAGCTGAATCCTTTCTTCTTCACTCCCCCTAACTTCTTTTTGGGGAAAAGAAAATTGTTTCCGTCTTGGTGTGGAGCTTAATAAAAGACAAGAAAAATAATAATCCTATGAGTGGCATTAGATGTTTTGTTTTCTCTCTCATGAAACTATTGCTCAGAATAGTGTGTGTGTAAAAACTGGGACAAGAATGAAAAGATAAAAATCTCATCTTTGGCCCATCCATACACATGATAAAAAAGGCAAACCAACCTCTCAGAAGAAAAGGTTGGGAAAAACATCTTTACTTTAAAAATCTCATCTATAATTTTAGTTTTTAAAATATTAGTTAGAAATAAAAATTAATTAAATAGGTTGAGTGACTTTGAGAGTAAAACATTTATAGTTAAGTGACTTTTGAGTTAAAAATCAAAGTTGAGTGACTTTCTGAGAAAAGAAATCATAGTTGAGTGACTTTGGAGTTAAAAATTAAAGTTGAGTGACTTTCTGTGAAAACAATTCATAGTTGAGTGACCATATGTGATATTAACTCGGATATATTCTCATTTTTACATACAACAAAAATGACCATATATCTCTAAAGTTTTCAGAAATTTTAACTTCAAATTTGTTTTTTACAAATTTGACATATTTAAAATCACAAATTTTAATATATATAGAGAGAGAGAGAGGGTGAAAACTATTTTTATCCCACCAATTTCACTTTAAAATCAGATTTCCTCCTCAATTTTGAACAATAATCAAACTCTCCCTTTATTATATGCATTGTCTATTTTATTCTTATTATATCACATATATTTAATACCTCTTTATATCATATATAATTTATTTTTTAACATAGGCATTTCTGCTTTTGTTTTAAGTTCATTATCATTATAAGTAGAATAATATTTTTATGAATTTATCATAAATGTAATATTATTTTTATGATTGTTGTTTCAATATAATATATTAAGCGTATGGATATACATGTATACATATATTTGTGTTTTTTCTCTTCTCTTTTACTCCAAGCGTTTCATATTATTTGACCCTTTTTGATAGGACACCACTTAAAAAATTAATTAGATACGTATTTTACTAAACTAGCAAATAATATTTTAAAACTTTAAATTTGACTACTACTACTTTATACAAAATGCTAAAGGTAGAAATAAAAATATATTCAGAAATTAATTTAATTTTATAGATTAGACAAGTTAAATGAAACAACTATTTTTAGAGTGAGAGTCAAATAATATAAACGATGATGGGTATTCTCTTCCATATAAATAAGCAAATTTTGATTGATGTTGATGGAGTATTACATAAATTATAGTCTCAAATAATTTAATATCTAAATAAATACAATTTTTAAAAAATTATCCTTAATTAATTATTTTGTATTTCCTACATTGAAATATATTTGTATAGTTATTATTCTATACTAATTTCACTTATATAAATAAATATTGAAATTTTTTATTATTATTAATAAAATTAATTTTCTCATTATACTAATTTACTTCATTATATTACATCACTAACTCATATATTTAATTAGTATTTCTCACTTTTTAAAAAAAAAAATGTTTATATTTTTATGAAAATTTATTTTATTAAATAAATATACATGATTTTTAAAAAAATAAACAATAAAATAATAATGACAGAATATAATAAATATTTTAAATATTTAATTAGGATAAAGGGAGAATTTCATTATTATTTAAAATTAAAGGGAGAATTTAATTTTTAAACCAAAGTTAGAAGATAAAAATTAGAATTGAATTTTAATGCAAAGTAGGAGGTGAAAATAACTTTCACCTAGGGTGGGCAAAAAATCGATAAATTGGAAAATTGAACCGAACTGAATCGAACTAATTCGGTTTTTTGGTGTCGGTTTTTTAATTTTATTTCGATTCTTTTTTTCAGAAACTTCGGTTCTTCGGTTCAGTTCTCGGTGTACGGGTCCCTAAATCGTGATGCACCGAAAAACCAAAGTTTTATTATATTAATATTTAAATATTTAATATATACTTCTAAATTTTTATTTTAAATTTTAATTGAAGCCCAACCCAATTTTATTTTAACCCAAGCCCAATTTTAACCAAAACTCTTTTTCATATTTTGTGTTTGTGGCTTTCACCGTTCCTGGCTTGAGGGCTGATGTCACGACCCAAGCCTAGGGCCTAGACGTGACCGGCGAGTGGGAAACCTGAAGGAACCCCAAACAAGCCTCATAGCATATCATTACACATCTTTGGTCACGGAAGCATTCGAAATGACAATAAAAGATAAGCATAAACAAGGGAAAAGTGGGACTAAGGGAACACCTTTCATAACATAAGCAACAAGAGTCAATAAAATCAAG
>JBCEWC010003718.1:0-29315 GCA_038996855.1 Solanum aculeatissimum
TTTTAAGAACCCATAACTTAAAGAAATTGAAATTCATAATTTAAAGGGTTAGGGTTCTTGGGTCTTCAAGGATGAAATATATCCTTGAATCAGATCCCACATACCTCTTATCCAAGCAATCATTTGAAGAAAGGTGCAAGAATCCAACGTTTTCCCTAAATTTCCTTCAAAGCTTCAACAATGGTGTTCTTGGTTCCTGAGAGAATTTTATGGAGTTTAAAAGTGTTAAAACTATATAAATGAGGGTTAGGGTTATATCCAATAGGATTAAGGGACTTTAGGAAGCCTAAAAAGGTCCTAGGGATCAACCAAATTACAACTTAACCCTTAAAGAAGCGGAAAACTCAATGAACCCAAGGACAAACGGTGGCCCAAACGGCCCATTCAACCTTTAACGGTCAGTGTAAATGCTCCATATGACTTTACTTAGTCAAATAAGAAGCCCACAGCTTGGCCAAGCCTCTGCCCAACTTGACGGACCACCAAACGGTCCGTTTGAGGTCTCACGGACCGTGGGGTGAACCATGGACCTTAACTTAGCTTTTGGGGTGGGTCTTGGCCATGCCATGCTCTCTGGAAAACTTGAAGGAACCCCACACAGACCTTGACAGGTTTCACGGAGCGTCTCCCATGCCTTGGGCCATTTCCTGGGCCTATCTCCAATGTCTTCCGAATTTCAGGCAATCCTACTCTTTTAGCCATAACTTCCTCATCCAAACTTGGAATTTTATGAAAATAGTTGAGTTTCAAAGATAATTCAAAGAGATTCAATTTTATATGTAGTAGTGTACATGGTTAATCCCACATCAAAAGTTGTGACCATTTAAATTTCACTGCCAAAATTGTACCTCTAGGCCACCAACTAGCTCATTTTGCGTTCGGCCACTTAAACTCAACCCGTGTCTACAAAAAATTAACCATGACCATTAGTACATCATATAAGGTCAACCATAAGGAGATTTAAAAAAAAATCGGATTGTTACATCACTATGTTCCAAAAATGTCATACCAAAGCCCTCTGAACCTGCATTACAAGCTAATAAAGTCCTAAAGTGATTATAGTCTGAGTAATAAAAAATTATAGTCATGAGTATAGGGGAAAGCCTTTGGAATTATCTTTTTTGAGTGCGAGTGTTTCTGAAAGTCCCAAGAATTAAATTTAAATATATCATCATGAGTGAAATAAGGGACTTCATTTTATGAGGTCATTGGAATTGTATTGTGGATTTTAGACTATTTCAAAGAGTATTTGTTTATCTGTATTGCCTTACTTGTCATAGTTGCACTGTCATATCCTGGTTCATGAGAGCTTGTTTGATTACAATCTGGTATATAAAGCTTGATTGGGTATCTGTGATTAATTTGGAGATGATGTATGCTATTAGATTTAGGTTTGTGTGTTGATGTATTGCTTATGTAGTTTTAGTCCGTCGCTTGAAGACAAGAAATAATTTTAAGTTTAGGGTGTTGATGTGCTGCAAAAATACAACAGTTTTGATGCTTTAAACTTAGTATTTTGTCCGTTTACAAAGCGATGTTAGTAGGTTTGATGTGTTTTTATGTTGAATTTACAAGATTATAGGATTTAAGATGATTTTTGGCAAATATTTACAGATTTTAGGTTTTCAAGTATTTACAAATCACTCTACAGGTCATCATTCATTCCATGAGCCATAGGTTTATCTCGTGGGTCAGATCAGGTGGTAGGGTGATTTTTGGACGTTAAGGTTGCGAGTTATAAAATGAGACATAGAGTTCTTAATGGCCCATAGATGTGTTTGTATGCTGAAGATAAGAGAAATTACCAAGTGTTGAACTATTACCAGATGAGGACTCTTACGAGTCATAAGATAGATGACAGGTCATGGATTACATCATTCCTGGAGGATAAGAACTATGAAGAATTAGCAGATGAAATCCATTACTAGTAATAAGTCAAAAGACAACCCATAGGAGGAGTTCGTAGATTGAAAGAGGTTTAATGAAGAGCAGACTACGAGGACCCAGGTACAGGCCATAAGTCCATCTACACCCCATAACTTTGTCCGAATGAGTTATCGAATCTAGTTTTCCTATTCCATTTTTGATTTGTTATTTACTTATTATAAATAGTTTTTTAGGTTTTTCTCGAAGAGAAGACAGATACAGAGATAGAATACTACTTGTGATTATTTTTACTTCTATATTCGATCTATAAAACAATGATTTATTATGAATATTTTGGATTTCTTGTTCTTCAATTCATCATTGTAAGTGTTTAATTATGCTATTCCATAACATGATTTCTTTATCTATAGCCAACGTGCATACCTAAATCCACAACTAGGGTTGTGGGAACCTTGAAGAACTAACAAAGTAAAATCCATATAATTCATAATCCTTGAAAAGTGTGCATGTATATATTAATTTATCCCTTCATTATGAATGCCTTTTAATAGTGGCCAATATTAGAACTCGCTCAATTCTTATTTAATAGATGAAGGTGGTAAAGAATGGGATAATGGTAAATTAACAAGATTCGATGTAACCCCTCTCGTCTAATAGACTTGAATTGATCAAGAGATGGTTTTACTAGGACAAAAGGTAAAGGTTAGTAATGGCACACTGTGGGTATGGATCAAATCATGTAGTGAAAGTTTTCTCTCGCCTTGATCAAAGGGTTAGGTAAACATAGCTTACCAGTTCTGCATGCTACACACTAGAAGAGGTTACAATTATTTAGTTATATTGAGTTATGAATTCATTAGGACCACAATCTAGTTACTTCTATCACTAATTTCACAACTCTTTCACTTGAGTAATTGTTCTAGTTTAGGTTTTATTATTTCTTTTTAACCCCCCTCTCCTCTCAGAAAATAAGTAGATTAATTCAATACTAATTACTCATAATTTCTCTAGGTATAGACCTTATTCCCTATGGGATCGACCCTAACTATTATTTGAGACTATATTTGACAATGACCGTTTATTCCTTCATTAAGAGGTGTAGTTTGCATGTGAGGTCACTTAGGCTCCATGTTTGCGGGTCCCAGCCCCACGTTCACGGAGGACATTATTGTCCATTATTCCAAATTGGTTGGTCCCAACCCCACTTCATACAGGTAATTATGGTCCAGTGCTCCACATTCGTTATTACTCTTCCACATTGATGGAGTACAATTTTGGCTTTTCAGTTATTAATTCCTAGAGACCTCTTTTTTTTAATCCATTTTCATAAATTTCAAGCTTTTGGGGTGATTTTTAACGAAGGGTTTCATAAAATTCTTTTGGGTAAGTGTTCCTAACATCTTTTCAATTAATTTCTATGACTTTTATCTTTATTTTGTCTTGAATTTCATGATTTTGGATATCTAAAATTGGGAATTTTTAGTCTATGATGTTGAAATTTCAAATGATTATTTCTCCTTCGTTTTGAACTTGATTTGAGTGTAATTTTCACCTATGATCTCTATTTGTTTTATGTAAAACCTGATTTTCTAGTTAATTTCCAAATTGAAGGACTTTAAATTTTTGCCCTAATTTAGACCACTTTTCCCCTAAGCCTAATTCATGCCAATATGGGTATCAAAATTCATCTCTTGATATATCATATCTATTTTTATAGAGATTGGTTGATTTTATGATAATTTAGAGGTTTAAGTTGATAGAAAGCTTGTCTGGGTATAATTTCAGCATCGAGGTATGTTTGGCTAACCTTTTTGGATTGAATTTAAGTTATTGTATATGTTCATGTGATAATTGTATAACCTAGATTGATTCATGAGTAAATGCATTGATATGATGGAATTTTGATAGAAACATGGTCTCGGTAATGCCAAAATATTAGTATATTATGAACCTATTGAGTTGAAATCTTGAGAATCGAAATAATTCTAGATATTATTATGATAATATGAGACTTGAGATACCATTTGGAGAGTTATGAGGTAAATTGATGATAATTGTGATATATTTGAGATTTATGAGCATGTGTTGGGACTTGTGGAGTCTGGTTTTATTGACATTCTAATTTATGCAATTGACCTAGCCTTTGTGATGTTATGGCTATTGCATACATCTATCATTATTTATATTTCTACTATATATATACTTGAATTATTGCATTGGTATGCACACATCTTATACTTGAATTGTTGCATTCGTATGCACATAAGTTATACTTGAATGGTAGCATTGGTATGAATAAATATCATATTGTATCTATACCACCTGAGATATTATGATACTTGAGTCAATATAGTATAAGTACTGTAAGACCTTGGGATACTTCAGTATGAGGAATGTGATGCCTCAAGATACTTCAATTTATAGCCTGTGATGCCTTGAGATATTTGAGTACATGGTTTATAATGCCCTCGAGTTCTATCTGGTAGCTTTATCTTGATAAATGTGTACATTGGCGCCGTGACGATCATTATTCCACCTCATACATGACCTGCCATACAATTCTATTCATACATCTCATATGCATTGCATCATTGGCTGCACTTTTTATCTTTATCTACACTCTTTACGTATATAGCGTGTACTAACCTTGTGATGTAGGTAGTAGAGACTCATAGTTATTACATACTTGTATGATTTCTCTTACCTAGTTGCTTGAACCTACTAGGTACATTTTGGTGTACTCACCCTAACTTTGTTTCCTCTGTGCAGATCGAGTATCGAGACCCCATTAGGGTAGTTGATCTCACTCTATCAGAGATTTCTTCCATCTATCCCAGATTTTAGCTATAAGGCTTATACTTCGAGTGATCGTAGATCTTTTAGAGATTTCCTTTATTTCTTTCTCTTTCAGACATTGTATTATAGTTATCAGACATTGTCTTTTCATTTGAGATAGATGTATTTACTCTTTCGTACTACGTTAGATACTCTTTCACTCATGACTCTATGTATTGGGATTTGGTATTAAATATTGTGGATGTTTCCGCTTTATTTTATTCTCTTTAGTTGTGATCCAATTTTGGGTGGTGACAATTTTGGTATCAAAGCTCTAGGTTCGTTGGGCTCGTGAGTCAAGAGAAGGGTTCTAGTAGAGTCTCCTGGACTAGTGTGTAGATGTCCATACCTATCTTTGGAAGGTTACGGGGCACTTAATAGCAGAAGCTTTCGTGTCTTGCTTCTATTTGTGCATTTATCCATATCACATGATTTGGAAGTGTCTGATCTACTCCTTCTGCACAAATACGGATTACTAGATCCTGACGATCAGTGGGAGAGATTGTGCCCACTGATGTGGCTCTTACTCGTTGTCGAGGCAGGGTTCGTGATAGGGCCAATAACGAAGGACATGCTTGAGGGGAAGCTCCACCTAGAGGACATACTAGATCGACTTCTCTAGAGCTTGAGTTTGATCGAGAAAGGCCTATAAACTTTGCCTCACAAACTTTAGCCCTTGTTTCTACACCCTCAGTTCAGGAGTTACTTTTGCAGGTATTAACTAGATTGGAGGGAGCTCTTTTGGCCTTATTGTTATCGATGCACCAGCCTATATAGTGTCAGTTTCCCATTCTATAGCTCCAAGTTAGCCTTCCATGATCCATGTTGGTCCTTTCTTAGTCCCAATGGATTCTCCTATGACTATTATGGTTCTGCCTCATATTTCTATGTAAAGTTCATGTGCACAACTTTAGAGTTTGTCTATTGCTCCATTTATTGTACCACCCCTATTTATGGTTCAACCATCTTCTACTATCCAGCTGTATCTACTGCAGAGCAGAAACATTTTGAGTGGTTTATTTGATTGGCTCCCCTAAAATTTTATGGTAAACCTAGGGATAAAGCTTATGATTTCTTTTTAGAGTGTTAGTATTTTCTATGTAATTTAGACATTCTTGAGTTGCATATACCTTTTAGCAGTTAACTGGCCTAGCCAAGGTGTGGTGGAGGTTAGTTTTGGCTCGTCGGCCTATTTGATCTCTATCTATGGCATAGAAGTAGTTTATAGGGGAATTTCTTGAGATGTTGGTACCATATAGCCTTCTGGACAATCGTAGAGATGTGTTTGATAGACATCAACAAGGTTCTATATCAGTGTCAAACTATGCGGCTAGATTCCATGTATTGTCTTGATATGCTTTATCCATCATCCCTACAGAGTTTAAGGGGATTCAGTGCTTCACCAAGGGGTTAGAAGGGTATATTCAGGAGGCCACATCTTCCTTAGTTCATGCTGGAGGCATATTTCAAAGTGTGGTGGGTCCCTCTCGCATGATATAGCACATCAAACATGATAGACAGGGTGGCTGGAAGAGATTCCATTAGCATCGACAATTTAGTGGACACCCACCATGAGATAGAGAGTTTCAGAGGCAAGGCCATCAAGGTCAGGTAGTCTATGTAGCCATCCTAGTATCTAACAATGTTGATAGGTCCAAAAGAACTCACACAGGCCATGAAAATTCTTTTAGTGCACCTAGGCATGGTGGGTTTCAGGACAACCATCACAACGACAGAAGACTAGTGATTGTTATCATTATGATGAGATTTGACACTTGGTCCATCATTGGCCTCACCGTGCACCTTTCACCCAGGCTTAAGGGTTTCAACCATCCCGTCCAACCCCAGTACCAGCATCTAGAGATACCTCTTAGGGCATAAGGGGTGGTACTAGAGGAGGATGTTTCATAAGGAGAGGTAGAGCCCGTGAAAGCCCGCAGGCTAGTGGTGGTTGTAGAGTGTTCTACGTTATTCTATAAAGAATTGAGGTAGAGGCCTCTAATATAGTTATCACAGGTAAGGTTCCGGTGTGCCACCATCATGGTTTAATTTTATTTGATCCAGGCTCTACTTATTCATGTGTGTGAACTTATTTTGCTTCGAACTTTAATATTATGTATGAGCCTCTTGTCGGGACTATTTGTGTTTCCACCTTGGTAGGAGAATCATTAGTGGTGAATCGAGTGTATCGGGGTTGTATTGTCACCTTTGATGGGAGAGACACTATTTATGACTTTATATTGCTTGATATGGTTAATTTTGATGTGATATTTTGTATAGATAAGTCATAGCCTCATCATGCTATTCTTGACTATCAAGTAAAGATCGTGACATTATCTTGCCCAAATTTGCATCAATTTGTATGGACTAGAGCATCTAGCTCTTATACCAAGGAAATTATTTTTATATGCATGTCTGTCAAATAATAGATAAGGGTTGTTTGCCATATTTTTCTCATGTTTGGGCTTTTTCTCATGAGTCCCCATCATTGGTGACCACCAAAGTTTCTAGAGAGTTTATGGATGTGTTCTTGACTAATTTGTGTGGTGTTCCTTTTGATTGTGATGTAGACTTTGGTATTGATATGGATCCAGTCACTAAGGCCATTTTTATTGCCCCCTATCGAATGGCTTTGGCTGAGTTGAAGGAATTAAAAGAACAATTAGAGGATTTTTTGAAGAAAGGGTTCATTCATCTGAGTGTATCTCCTTGGGGTGCTCCTATCCTATTTGTGAAGAAGAAAAATGGAACTATGCGAATTTGTTTTGATTATCGTCAGTTTAACATGTGACCATCAAGAACAAGTATCCTTTACTAGACATCAAACCCTCCTAAACTATTAAACGGGGCATCAAAACCCCAAATATACCTAGCCTTTACTAGACATCCTCCTGACCTAGCCTCTAGCCAGGGAAGTCATCCAAGGCCAAGTGGTCTAACAATCAACTAGGACTCAAACATACGAACAATCAACTTAGCATTTAACTCGGGGAAAATCAACTAGGCCTCCAATCTAGGAATAATCAACTGAGCCTGTAACTTAAGAACTATCTGACTAAAGTTTACTAAGTCAGTCTACAAGGATCTTTGCCTCTGAAGTCACACCATATATGTATGTAACAATACCAACTTTGAACAATGCAAGTGTAGGGCACCACTACATAAGCCTAGGCTAAGGTCCACCAGAAAGCAGATAGTCAAAAGTATAATAAGTATCTATAACAAGAATAGGCAACCCAACTGATTTTCCAGTGTATGGAATGCTTCTCATAAGTAGAGCCATAATTCAGTCACTAGGTAATCAGGAACATAGTATATCAACAGAAGCACAACAACATAATCTCAATGTCTAGTCAGGAGTACAACAGATAACAATGTCTGTGAATATACCATGTTTCCCGGTACCAGAAAACCCCAATAGGAAGACAAGTATCTAGATAGTCATACATATCAACCAAAGCGGTAGAAGTTTTCATTTAGCCATTAACAAAAGCTTTTTCGAAGTTGTAGCCTTTAATAGAGTTGCGTTCGGAACTATTTCCTTTAACAGGTTCATTTTCAATCGAAACAGTACCAAACCATCTATTACATAGTCATAAAAATTGATCACAATCACAATCCGGTATGTATAGACTTCAATTAAGTAATTACTAATAATATCCAGACACATAACGCATATTTCAACTCAATCTAGGGGAAAAAGAAGTTTAGCCTACCAGAAAGGCGTATCTATGTGGTCTGAGTCAGTCCATGTGAGCTATACCCCTCTTCATCTATTCCAAAAGTAGGTCAGCGGTAAAAATATGAATCATAATATTAATACGACTATTTTTACTGTAATATTCCAAGAAATAGGGAAATATGCTAATTGTGAGTAAAGTGGGGGAAAGTGGGACACACACCCTAATTACCATACCAACACCTAGAAAATAACCTCTACACCTCCCCAAGTCCATAGCCAAAATTTGAGCTCAAAATGAGACTCAGAACAATGTGAAAGAACCCAAAAACTAAGTAACATTTTTTGTCGGAGAACATATATATTCAATGGTTTTTGTATCGAATTTCTAAAAAATATAGCCAAACCAGAAAAATCCATATATGCCATGAGGTAATTCTTAGAAAATACTTCAATTTAGACCAAAATTTCACTAAACTCTTATAAGAAAAAGCAAAGATAACTTAGTTAGAAGTTTCTTGCATTTTACGACATTATATTCAGTAAAAATAGAAAATACTAATGGCATGCCAAAAGCATTTTCCGACACTCCACAATGTTCTTCTATTAAAAAAATACACAAGTTAACCTTTTAAATCACCTAAATCAGATGAAAATTGACATAAAAATATGGTACAAAGTTGGGATATATGTATATCTATAAATGTTTCCTAAACAAATCTTATATATAGTTGTCATGTGTGATATTTCACTGCCATGTGGTGTCACTAGATCACACCATGTGGCAGCGCTACAGCTTGCCACATCACCCTTTCATTTTAGCAACCTTCTAATCCCCTTTTTTGATGGTTTAGGCTAATTCAAAATTCAATTTTTACAAACGAACTATGTAACCCTATTAATTTAGACATTTCAAATCCAATGGCACAGACAAAGTTCTCACCTAAGGTCATTACAATCCAATATAGGTCCCACATCCTTTTATACAACTTTTAATAGAAACAACTAAGGGGTCAAATCGCATATGGAAGACCTCGGTACCCAAAAAAGGGTCGTTCTAGAAACAAAATGACATTCTGAGCACATTTTCCAATGGTGTAGGCTAACATCAACTATTTACCTGCTCCAAAGGCTAAATTTGCAAAGATTGATATAACTACACTTAATATGATCCTAACCTACTTTGGTTGTTTCGTAGTTGATAGAACTGTCAGAATTTTGCTCTATGGCCTGTTACTAAGACTTCTCCTGAAAATTCATTTTATAGTTATAATTATCCTTTTTGAATAGAAAAGTTGCATATTTACCAAATGATTTACCCAACAACTGAACTATTAGCATTGATATATCTAAAATGAGTCGAGGTTGCTATGCAAATCCTCAAACTAACAAAATATACACAAAATCGCAGAAATGACTTGGAAGGTCATTACAACATCTCCCACTAAAAGAAATTTCACCTATAAAAGGATAAAAGCATACCTGAAGACTCAAATAGGTTGGGGTACTACTCACATATGCCTGTCTCTAACTCCTAGGTAGCCTCCATGGTTGGTCGATGGCGCCACTAAACTTTATCTATTGGTATCGTCCTAGAACACAACTGTTTCACATCTCTATCCAAAATGGCTACTGGCTCCTCAACAAATTTTAGACGGCCATCTAACTCAACAGAATCATATTGAAGCATATTTGACTCGTTTGTAGTATAGTAGTGTAACACTAATACATGAAAGACTGGGTGTATAGTAGAATATGTTAGAGGGAAAGCTAACTCATATGCAACTAGACAAACTAATCTTAAAATCTCGAATGGCCAGATATATTAGGGAATAATCTCACCCTACCTACTAAACCTTATCACCCCCTTTAAGGGTGATATTCACAATAACACCCCATCACCGACCTCAAAACTCAGAAGCCAGTATATGCAGTCGATATAGTTTTTATGTCAACTCTGAGTTGCCCCCAACTATTCCTGAAAAACTTGAACCATAGCCAAAGCATCCAATAACAAATCTTTGTTATACGAACTAAGCTTCATGGACTCAAACCACCCAAAAGGAGTACGACAATGCCTACCATATAATGCCTCAAATAGGTCCATCTTGATGCTAGTATGGTACCTATTATTATATGTTATCTTGGCTAAACCCAAAATTTATCCCATTAACTGCCAAACTCAAATACATAGGCCCACAATATATCCTCGAGGACTTAGATGATACAGTCTGACTTGCAATCGATCTTGGAATGAAATGTCATTCCTAGGTCAACCCTGGTGCCCAACACTTTATGAAATACTCTTAAAACGATGGAGGTGAATTGTGATCCTCGACCAAATATAATAAATATTGACACCCCGTGCAAATGAACTATCTCCTAAATATAAATACAAGCTAACCATTCTGGTATGAAAGTGGATCAGACAAAGATTAAATAGGAGGACTTCGTCAGCCAATTAACAATAACCCAGATGCTGGTAAAACCCTTGGAAGTACAAGGTAAGACTACTATGAAATCTATAGTCACTCACTCCCATTTCCACTCAAGAATAGGTAGCCTTTGAAGTACTCCACCAGGCCTCTAATGCTCGTCCTTTATGTGCTGACAGCTAAGACAATTTGACACATAAGTAGTGATATCTCTCTTTATGCCATTCCACTAGTAATACTGCCTCAAGTCTCGATGCATCTTCACTATACCTGGTTGAATAGAGTACCTAGAGTTATAAGTCTTGAGCAAAACCATATGTATCAAACCTATGACTCTGGAAACATACAACCTACCATCAAATCTGAGAACCCCATTTGAATCAATTATAACCTAACCAAAAAAACCCTAAGAAACATTATCTTTGAGTGTTACTAATGGCTCATCTTCGACCTATATTTCATGAATCTAATCAAATGACAAGGACTGAGCCATAATAAAGGCTAATATCCATATAGAATTTTAAATATCAAAAATACCCAACCTATTAGCTAAGGACTAGATGTCAGGGATAAAGGTCTCTCCATTATAGATAAATGTGCTAAGCTACTCATACATATTAAATTTTGACTCAAAGCATTTGCTACCATGTTTGTCTTCCCTAGATGATAGAGAATAGAAAGGTCGTAATCTTTCAATTACTCAATCCATTGCCTTTGTTTAGAATTTGTGTACCTCTGAGTAATAATGTGTTGTAAGCTCTGATGATTTGTATATATATGAATACCATATAAGTAATGGCTCTAGAGCAAGAGTGCAAATAATACGACTGCCAAGTCTAGAACGCGAGTGGGGTAGTTATTATAACAACCCAAAAATTTCCAAATCTTGCATTACTAGTTTAGAGCAGATTTAAGGTTGTCTTGGTTATTTTATGAATTTCTCAAGTCTCTCTTGCGTGACCGTCTTGGGAGAAATCGTGTTGGTTAAGTTTTGCTCAACGTCTTATGGAAGTACTGACTTTATATGTCCATATCATTTGGTACGGAATAAACTGTGTTCGCCATAACCCATCAAATTGAATATTTTTGTGTTATCATCCCAACGCACTTGGTTTTACTCAATTCAGAGTTCAGATGTGAATGTTATGGCCTCTATAGTGGGACTATATGTGCGGGGAAAACATTTTTGAAAAAGGAAGGAAGGCTTTTGGCTAAGGCAGTGAACCACGGGAAGGTTCACGAACCGTGTGAAGGTAAAAACCCATGAGTCCGGCCCGTGGCAAGTTTCAGTGAGTAGCCCAAGACTCTGTATCGACACTCCAAGCCAAGTAAGGCTCCACAGACAAGCTCACGGTCCGTGTGAAGCCTTATAGCTCTTGAGCCGATCCATGTGGGGTTCCAGTGAGTTTCTAGGATTTGTGCCGAGACTTGGAGCCAAGGGATGCTCCACAGACCAGTTCACGGCCCATGTTAGGCCTTTCCGCGTGGAGGTCCAGAGAGCTACTCCAAGGATTTGTTGTTTGTTGATCTAAGTATGGCTTCACGTAAGGGGCTCATGGACCATAGGTCACTACACGGTCCGTGTAGTGCACCATCGACGACTCTTTTTAGTTTTTCTTGCTCATTTCATTAATGGTTTAATTGTACTTTTAATTAATCCTAGGGCCATTTTAATATTTTTAAACTCTACTAAAACCCCTGATTAAACCCTATGTACTCCTATTTAATTCAATTTCTTCAACTACTTTCAAATTTCTCTCATCCTCCATTAAAGGCTATCTTGGGAATCAAAGGGGAAATTCCATATTTCTTCAAATTCTCGTTGTTCTTAGTGATTTATCCAAGGTATGTGAGATTAATTCATGGTTCTCCTTTCAACCATGAAGACCGATAGTCCTCTTCTTCAATTTTGTGAATTTTAGGTTCCTTTGTAAATGGGTCTTTTAACTTATGAATGATTTAATTCAATTGGGTTGTGGGTTGTACTTTAATGTTGATTTCAAGTTGATTTAAATTCAATTATCATGTTTTGCATTGGAATTATGAAGATTTGAATGTGTATGGTCCCTTGGAAGCTTGTTTAGGCATGGGTAATTCAAATTAAGATTTAAATTGGGATTTACATATGGTTTTCAATTGAATTTCATATCGTATTATTGAATTAAGATTTAATCTCTATTTCCTATGCATACATCTCATCATTCATGACATATGCATATATGAAAGGTTTGACTTGATGAAACTCCTAATATGATTGGACTTGATTTTTGCTAAGACATGGGAATTGACTAGAATGAGATCACATCTTGTCTAGATGTGGCTTTTAAGCACTCTGGGTGTGTTACGCCACTCTATTTTATTAGAATGAGCTACTCCTATTGCATTTGTCTTTGGAAATGATTCTCAAAAATTCTTGTTCGGACTTAAGAAGTTTTGAAATATGAATTTTGGGCTTGTAAATAACCTTGAATTATTCTTGGAATTGATGTATTAAAATCTCTATTTTAAAGCTCGTATATGTATATGTATTCTCATGGTATGAGACTTAGCACCGAGGGATCAGAGTCGGGGTGGACTATCTCCAAGGGTCCACACTCATTTCCATTAAACCATGTGCCAACATGGGCTATCTTCCAAGATGGGATTGACCTGTATCCGCTTTCTAAAGGTTGACCTAGGACCTACCTAGCAAGTCATCCAATTCCAAGTATTAGTTTGCTTGGTCTCTCTGTTGTCGATTGAGGTCACATTCCTGTTATGATATGTAGGTTTGCACTCATGCATCATGGTATTTCATGGCATATTATTACGATACCCATCCTTTTCTTATACATATTCTTCTATAAGTATATGTGCCCTTGTAATCTAGTTATTATTAGGATCATGTTCTTGTGCATGGCATACCCATATGCTTAGTGCATTATATGTTCTAACTCACACTCTTTGTCTACATGATCTAACCATGTAGGGATCGGAGGTAACATTCATCCACCGTTGGACATCTAGTGAGATCTTGGACTTTTTGATAGTGGTGTGCCCTATTCTCCAAGGTAAATACCCGTCTTTTTCTATCTTATATTTTTATATTATCTTACTTATCTTGAGACTTGAGGGTGAGCCCGGGTTGGGCCGAGGCCCCCGTCTTACTCTTGTAGAGGCATTATTGGATACTTATCGGATTCTGTTGTACGCCGTACTATGTGTTTATTTGAGATGATATGATTATCTATGTTTTTCTATGGTTATTTATGTTTCGATTATGCTTTCGCTTATGCTATTATGATTTGTTGGATGGGAATGTGCTTATGTAGAAAGTCCCTAACCTTTCTTGCCCCCATAGTTTGAGTCATACTTACCTACCCCTTAAAATGTAATTTCTATATGCTATGTGATTCTTGCTTATCCCATTCCTGGCAACATCCTCATAGCTTGAGTCAAAAGACCCAGAATCCCTTAGAGTTATGTGTTGTTTATAATTTTATGCACTTCTGAACTGATGATGTGTGTGATGATGCTAATATGGCTTGATTGAGGACTTTCGGGTTCTCTTTTGCCATGTCACATCTAGGCCTTGCTCTCGAGTCATGATAAAGATGGTATCCGAGACCTAGGTTTGTAATGATCCTCAAAGTCCAACATGCCACGTTGATTTGAGTCTTGTGCATGGGTGTGATGCGTGTCATACATATGAACGAGAGGATATGACAAAGTTTTAGGAATTTTCTCACTTTATTATCCCTTTTGTCGTGCTGTGAACTATTTTGTAATGTTTCCTAAAATGTTGGTATTCTTATTACTCTTTCAGAAGATACCACTCCGAAAATCTCCCCTCCCCAGACAGGCTCCAGTCTTTGAGGAACAAGCCCCCCGTAAGCTTGTGCAAGAGTAAGTGACTCATGCTGAGTTTCAAAACGTGGTTGTTATGTAGGCACAGGTGGTGGCTAATCAAGCTCGGCCAACTAATTCCACAAAAAGTGGCACTCCAGCTTCTATGGTGAGAGACTTCACCCGGATGAATCCTCCACAGTTCTTTGGTTCGAAGGTTGATGAGGATGCCCAAGAGTTTATTGATAAGCTCACGAAAGAGTTAGATTGTTATGGGTATTTGTTTTGAGGAGAAGGTTGAGTTAGTTGCTTATCAATTGAAAGATATAATCTAGGTATGGTATAACCAGTGGTTGGTCGAGAGGGTCACAGATTCTAAGGTTGATTAGAAAGAATTCAATTCTATTTTTCTAGAACATTTCTTCCCTTTTGAACTTCGAGAAGCCAAGATGACTAAATTTATTAACCTCAAGCAAGGTATCATGTCTGTGAGGGACTATTCTCTCAGGTTTACCAAGCTCTCCAAGTATGCTCCCATGTTAGTAGTTGATCCCCGTGCAAGGATGCATAAGTTCATTTATGAGGTCTCTAACTTGGTTGTGAAAGAGTGTTGCACCTCCATACTCAATTGGGAAATGGATATCTCCAGGCTTATGAATTATGCTTAATAGATTGAGGGAGAAACCCTCAAAGAGAGAAGGGTAAATGACCCCATGAGGACCTGATTAGATGGTGGGTTCTCCAACTCTAGGAGTAGTTGTAGAAATGGCCGATTACAGCAAGGCCAGGGTTTGAATGCGAAGTTTGCCAACTCTAGGGTGCCTCCTCTTAAGGCTCAGGGTGGGGCTGTCCCACGAGGTCCCCGTTGTGGCTAGTGTGGGGGATGTCATTTGGGTGAATGTAGGAAGGTTTTGGGAGATTGCTTTAGGTGTGGGGGTATGGATCACTATATTGCCGACTATCAAAAGAAAGCAAAGGGGGATCAAGTGCCTCCAGGTGGTCAAGGGTAGTAGAAAGCTCAAGTTAGTGGTGCTCTCAGAAACAACAGGTTCTACGCTCTTCATGCCCTGTAGGAGGTGGACGAGGCTCCTGATATTGTGACTAGTATGTTAGAAGCCATTGATTTTGATGCTTATGCTTTACTTGATCCCGGTGCAAATTTATCTTTTGTGTCTCCTCTGTTGGATGTTAAATTTTGTTTGAGTCCTAAAACTTTGAGGGAGCCTTATTCCGTTTATACTCCCGTAGGTGAATCTATTATTGCCCGACGGTGTATCAGGGTTGTCTTGTATCAGTTTTGCGTAATGTCTTTCCCGGTGACCTTGTAGAACTTGAAATTTATGATTTCGATATTATTCTTGGGATGGATTGGTTGCATGCATTGTATGCCTTGGTTGATTGTAAGACTATGCAAGTTAGATTCCAGATTCCTAATGAATCGGTTTTGGAATGGAAAGGTAGTGACTCTGTGGTTAGAGGTTGGTTTATTTGCTACTTCAAAGACTGAAAGATGATTTGTAAGGGGTGTATTTATCATATTGTAAGAGTTAGAAATGTGGAAACTAAGTCACCTCCCTTGAATTAATTCCGGTGGTTAGTGAGTTTCCCGATGTGTTTCCTGAGGACTTGCCCGGTATTCCTCCTGACAAGGAAGTGAATTTTGTCATAGATCTCCTCCCTAATACTCAACCTATCTCAATTTCTCCTTATCGTATGGCTCTGGCTAAACTAAAGGAGTTGAAGTATTAGTTGAAAGACTTGTTGGAGAAGGGTTATATCCGGCCAAGTATCTCACCTTGGGGTGCTCCCGTGTTATTTGTAAGGAAAAAAGATGGGTCGCTTCGAATGTGCATTGATTTTAGGCAATTGAACAAGGTGACCATCAAGAATAGGTACTCGTTGCCCAGAATTGATGACATGTTTGATCAACTTCAAGGAGCCACTCATTTCTCAAATATAGATCTTCGTTTCGGCTACCATCAATTGAAGGTAAGGGAGTGTAATATCTCCCAGACAACTTTTTGGACTCGTTATGGGCACTTTGAATTTATGGTGATGTTATTTGGTTTAACTAATGCTCTGGTAGTGTTTATGGATCTCATAAATTGGGTGTTCAAACAATTTCTTGATAGCTTTGTGGTGGTCTTTATCGACGATATTTTGATTTACTCCCGGAATAAGCAGGAGCATATGGACCACTTGAGATTGGTGCTTCAAACCTTAAGGGAGAAGCAGTTGTACGCCAAATTTAGCAAGTGTAAATTTTGGTTGGGGGGAGTAGCTTTTGTTGGTCACGTAGTATTCGGCGATGGTATTAAGGTTGATCGGAAGAAGACCGAAGTCATAAAGAATTAGCCTAGACCGTTGACTCCTTCTGATATCCAAAGTTTACTTGGGTTTGCTGATTATTATCGAAGGTTTGTTGAGGGGTTCTCTTCTATCGCATCCCTATTGACTAAGTTATCTCAAAAGAAGGCTAAGTTTATGTGGTCGAATAAGTGTGAGAAGAGCTTTCAGACTTTGAAGGTTCAGCTTACATCAACTCCCATTTTGACTCTGCCAAATGGGCTACATAGATTTGTGGTATATTATGATGCTTTGCGGATTGGGTTAGAGTGTGTGCTCATGCAACAGGGTAAGGTGATAGCTTACGTATCTCAGCAATTGAAGGCTTGTTAGCAAAACTATCCGACCCATGACCTAGAGTTGGCAGCGGTGGTGTTTGCTTTAAAGATTTGGAGACATTACTTGTATGGAGTTCACATTGATGTTTACACCGATCATAAAAGTTTGTAATATGTGTTCACTCAAAGGGATCTCAACTTGAGGCAAAAGAGGTAGTTGGAACTACTCAAGGACTATGATATGAGTGTCTTTATCATCCAGGCAAGGCAAATGTTGTAGCGGATGCTCTTAGTAGGTTATCCATGGGTAGTGTGTCGCATGTTGATGAAGAAAAGAAGGATTTAGTAAGGGATATGCACCGGTTAGCCAGATTGGGTGTTAGGTTGGCCGACTCAAAGGATATTGGTATTCTTATTCAAAGTGGGTCCGAATCTTCTGTTATTGTTGATGTAAAAGAAAAATAGGATTTAGATCCTTTCTTTGTTGAGCTGAAGAAGTTAGTTGCCTAAAAGAAGATAGAGTTCTTCTCCCAAGAGGGAGATGGTGTACTACGATATCAAGATTGGTTATGTGTTCCGGATGTCGACAGCCTAAGAGAGGTCATCATGAGTGAAGCTCATAATTCCCAATATTCTATTCATCTGGGATCAACTAAGATGCATCGGGACTTGAGATAGGTATATTGGTGGCATGACATGAAGAAGGACATAGCCAAGTTTGTGTTGAAAGGCCCAAATTGCCAACTAGTGAAGGGTAAACATCAAAGGCTCGGTGGGTTGTCCCAAGATATTGAGATTCCTACCTGGAAGTGGGAGGATGTCAATATGGATTTTGTGGTTGGGTTACTCCTTACTCATAATCAATTTGATTCTATTTGGGTTTTTGTGGATCGAATGACCAAGTCGGCTCACTTCTTACCGGTGAAGGCTGCTTATAGTGTCGAGGATTATGCTAAATTGTATAATCATGAGTTGTTGAGATTGCATGGAGTACCGAGGTCTATCATATCAGACTGTGGTATCCAGTTTACTTCTCACTTTTGGAGATCGTTTCAAAAGGGGCTTGGTACTAGAATTAAATTGAGCACTGCATTTCATCCTCAAACTGATGGGAAAGCCGAGAGGACAATTCAAACTTTAGAGGATATGTTAAGGGCTTGTGTGTTGGAGTTCAAGGAAACTTAGGATGATCACCTACCGCTCATTGAGTTTGCCTACAACAATAGTTTCCATGCTAGCATTGGCATGGCTCCCTTTGAAGCTTTGTATGATAGGAGGTGTAGGTTCCCGGTGGGATGGTTTGAGTATGGTGACATGGAATTGTTAGGCCCGGACTTGGTTTTTGAAGCTATAGAGAAGGTGAAATTGATTAGGGAGTGGTTGAGAATGGCTCAAACTCGCCAAAAGTCCTATTCGGATGTTAGGAGGGGAGATCTCGAATTTCATGTGGGTGATTGGGTTTATGTAAAGGTATCATCTATGAAGGGCATCATGTGTTTTGTCAAAAGGTGCAAGTTGTGTCCTCGGTATGTCGGACCATATGAGATTGTGAAACGGGTTGGGAATGTGGCTTATAGATTAGAGTTACCTTTGGATATAAGCTCTATTCATCCGGTGTTCTATGTTTCGATGTTGAGGAAGTTGGTTGGTGACCCTAAGGAAATTGTTCCCTTGGAAGGTGTTGTGGTTGAGGAAAACTTGACCTATGAAGAGCTTATGGTTGAGATTTTGGATAGGCAAGTAAAGAGGCTTTGCAATAAGGAAGTAGTTTCGGTTAAATTGCATTGGAGAAATCAACATGTGGAGAGTGCTAAATGGGAGGCGGAGTCGTACATGATGAAGCGATACCCCCATCTTTTCCAATCTATTCAAGCCTAAGGTACTAGGTTATATCCTCTTCTGAATGGTTCTTATTCCTTATTTTTTTGAGTTCATGACATTACATGTATACATGTGCACAAAAATGATTTGAACAATATTTCGACATGAGTTTTAAATGGTTTTTGAAATGATGAATGATGCATTATGTTTTGTATCGGAATGTTTCTTGTTCTTCAAGCCTTGTTCTAGCCCATTCAAGGACAAATGTTCCCAAGGGGGAGATAATGTAACAACCCAAATATTTGTGAATCTTGCATTACTGGTTGAGGACTGATTTGAGGTTGTCTTGGTTAGTTTATGAATTTCCCGAGTGTCTCTTGCATGACCGTCTTGGGAGAAATCATGTTGGTTAAGTTTTGCTCGATGTCTTGTGGAAGTATTGACTTTAAATGGCCATATATTTTTGTACGGTAAGAACTGTGTAAGCCACAACCTATAAAATTGAAGCTTTTTGAGTTATCTTCCCAAAAACTTGGTTTCACTCAACTCGGAGTTCGGATATGGAAGTTATGGCCTCCATAGTGGGACTGTCTATGCGGGGAAACCATTCTGGAAAAGGCAAGGAAGGCTTTTGGCTAAGGCAGTGATCCACGGAAAGGTTCACAGACCGTATGGAGGTTCCGACCCGTGAGCCCGGCCCTTGGGGAGTTCCATTGAGCAACCCAAGACTCTGGACCAAGACTCCGAGACAAGTAAGGCTCCAAACACCAGCTCACGGTATGTGAAATGTCTCAAAGCTTGTGAGCCCGTCTGTGTGGGGTTCCAGTGAGTTCCTAGGATTTTTGCCGAGACCTGGAGCCAAGGAAGGCTCCTCGGACCAGCTCACGGCCCGTGTGAAGCCTCACGATTCGTGAGGCCTATCCGTGTGGAGGTCCAGAGACCTACTCCAAGGATTTGTTATTTGTTGATCCAAGTATGGCTACGGAAGGGGCTGACAGACCGTGAGTCACTACACGATCCATGTAGTGCACCGTCGATGACTGTTTCCAGTTTTTCTTCCTTGTTTCATTAATGGATTAATTATAATTTTAATTAATCCTAGGGTCATTTTAGAATTTTTAAACTCTCCTAAAACCCCTGATTAAACCCTATGCACTCCTATTCAATTCAATTTCTTCAACTACTTTCATATTTCTCTCATCCTCCATTAAAGGCTAGCTTGGAAATCAAGGGGGAAATTCAATCTTTCTAAAAATTCTCATTGTTCTTCATGATTTATCTAAGGTATGTGGGATTGATTCATGGTTCTCCTTTCAACCATGAAGACCCAAAATCCTCTTCTTCTATTTGATGAATTTTAGTTTCCTTTGTAAATGGGTCTTTTGATTTATGAATGATTTAATTCAATTGGATTGTGGGTTGTACTTTAATGTTGATTTCAAGTTGATTTAAATTCAATTAATATGTTTTGCATTGGAATTATGATGATTTGAATATTCATGGTCCCTTGGAAAATTGTTTAGGCATGGGTAATTCAAATTATGATTTAAATTGGGATTTACTTGTGGTTTTCAATTGAATTTCATGTCATATTATTGAATTAAGATTTAATCTCTATTTCCAATGCATTCATATCATCATTCATGATATATGCATACATGAAATGTTTGACTCTATGAAACTCTTAATATGATTAGACATGATTTTTTGTAAGACATGGGAATTGACTAGAATATGATCACATCTTGTCTGGATATGGCTTTTAAGCACTCTGGGTGTTTTACACCACTTTGTTTTGTTAGAATAAGTTATTCCTACTGTATTGATATATGGAAATGATTCTCGGAAATTTTTGTTCGGACTTGAAAAGTTTTGAAATGTGAATTTTGGGCTTGTAGCCAATATTGCATTTTTCTTGGAATTGAAGTATTGAAATCTCTGTTTAAAAACTCTTATATGTATATGTATTCTCATGGGATGAGACTTAACACCGAGGGATCGGAGTCGGGGTGGACTATCTCCAAGGGTCCACACCCCTTTCCGTCAAACCATGTACCAACATGTGCTATCTCCCATGATGGGATTGCCTTGTATCCTTTTTCTAAGGGTTAACCTAGGACCTACCTGACAAGTAGTCAAATTCCAAGTAGTAGCTCGCTTGGTCTCTCTTTTGTAGCTTGAGGTCACATCCTAATTATGATATGTAGGTTTGAACTCATGCATCATGGCATTTCATGGCATATTGTTACGATACCCGTCTTTTGTTTATACATATTCTTCTATAAGTATATGTGCCCTTGTCTTCTAGTTGTTAATAGGATCATGTTCATGTGCATGGAATGCCCGCATACTTAATGAATTATATGTGCTAACCCATACTCTTTGTCTACATGATCTAACCATATAGGGACCGGAGGTGACATTCATCCACCGTTGGACGTCTAGTGAGATCTTGGACTAGTTGATAGTGGTGAGCCCTATTCTCCAAGGGCAATACCCGCCTTTTTCTATCTTATGTTTTTATGTCATCTTACTTATCTTGAGACTTGAGGGTGAGCCCGGGTTGTGTTGAGGCCCCCGTCTTACTCTTGTAGAGGTATTGTTGGATACTTATTGGATTCTATTTTAAGCCGTACTATAGGTTTATTTGAGATGCTATGATTATATTTATTTTGCTATGGTTATTTATGTTTCGATTATGCTTCTGCTTATTCTATTATGATTTGTTGGATGAGAATGTACTTATTTGGAAAGTCCCTAACCCTTCTTTCCCCTATAGCTTGAGTCATACTTACCCGCTCCATAGAACGTAATTACTATATGCTATGTGAGTCCCGGCAACATCTCCATAGCTTAAGTCCAAAGCCTCGGAATCCCTTAGGCTTATGTGTTGTTTATTATGTTACGCGCTTCTAAACCGATGATGTGTGTGATGATGATAAGATGGTTTGATTGAGGACTCTCGAGTTCTCTTTCGCCATATCACATCTAGGCCCTGCTTTCGGGTCGTGGTAGTTATGCTCGTGGGACCTTAGTTGTCAAGATGTGTAAGCAATAACTTGTCATATTTTCATTAGGACACAACCTAAGACAATATGGAAAGCATCACAATTAATAGTAAAACTCTCACCCTCAACTAGAAAGGTCAGAACAGGGGTGGTGGTCAATAACTCCTTCAGCCATAGCAAGCTAGCCTCACACTCCTCAAACCAAAGAAACAACACACCTTGGCACGTCAAATGAGTCAATAGTGATGCAATAGTAGAAAATTCCTGAACAAATCATCTGTAATACCCTGCTAAGATAAAAAAACTCATAAGCTCTATCACTAAAGTGGGCCTAGGCTAATCACAAATAGCCTCAGTCTTTGTTAGATCTACCATGATGCCATCTTTGGATAGCATGTGTCGTAGAAATGTCACAATCTTGAGCCATTACTCAAATTTAGAAAATTTAGCATACAACATGTGCTTCTTAGGTGTCTGTAGTACTATCTGGAAAGTCCCATCTTTCTTTTTTACAACTAGAATGGGGGCTCCCCAAGAAGAGACTCTCGACTGAATAAAATCCAAATCTAGAAGACCTTGAAGTTGAACACTGAGCTCTTTAAGCTCTGTAGGATCCATGATAAGTTGGAATGGATATGGGCTTAGTGCCCAACTCAACCTCCATAGAAAAAGTGACATCCCTCTCTAGCGACAACTAAGGTAAATCAGCAGGAAATACATATGGAAACTCACAGACTATTGCAACCGACTCTATAGTAGGAACCTCAGCTATCATGTCATGAAAATGAGACAAGTATACTAGACAACCAGTAGATATCAACCTCCAAGCCTAAATTAATGAAATAATACCAATCAGTGCATGAGTAACAGATCACTCCTACACTATTAGAGAAATACCAAGTATAGCCAAGGTAACAGTCTTGGTATAACAATTTAGCATGACATGATGAGGAACTAACTAGTCCATACCATGATGACCTCAAAATAAAATATATCCAGTAATATCAACTCTTCTTGAGTATCAAAACCCTAAAGAGTAACCATACATGACTTGTATACCTGATTTACTACTAATAAATCTCCCATAAGAATCTATACACGAATCTAGGATGAAAGAGGCTTGGGAGTCACACCCAAACGAGAGGCAAAATGAAAAGACACATATGAAAATTTAGAACAATGATCAAATAATGTTAAAATTGGTTGTCGTAAAAAATTAATAGTATATGTAATAACTTCATTTGAATCCTTGACCTCTAACCAAGATGGAGTTGTCTAACAATGGCCCTAATGGCCTCCGCCTTTGGAATAGCCTCTACCACTAGCCGTACCACCTCTAATGGAGGCTTTAGAACCCTTCTAAAAACCCTACTGATCATCTTGGAGCTTATATTGGTTTCCTCTGCGATCCTAGTGTTTCTTTCTAACTCTAACAGTAGGTAGGGGAGCTAATCTATAGACCCATGAAGTTGTACATGTTTCCCTATGCTTAGTAGAATCTCTCGACCAGTGATTGAGTGTCCTGCAATAAAAATAACCTTGAGCAGCTTGATATATACTAGATCGACCATGTTGACCTCACTCGAAAGCCCTAGAACTTTGACCGATGAATTAAGGTGGAAAACCCTGTCCTAAGTCACAAAATCAATGTCTCTCTATCTACGTCTAGAAGGATTGAAAGAACCGCTATGGCTAGAAGTACTTGGGCCCCAACGGCCACCCTTAGAAGCCTAAAAAGATGCCTGATACAGATAGCTAGACTGACCCAGCTGAAACCTTGGCAGTGGTCTATCACTTTGTCCTTTGAATAAAAATCAGGACCCACTAAAACCTCTCTCAAGCCGAGTACATATTTTGCTACCCCCTTGGGCCTCACAACTAATTTTCTTTATAGAAAAGGCATGATCAATAATATCTAATTAAGATTGGCATGAAGTTACTAGAGAATATGTCTCAATACTTAGCAGTGGTATCAAGCCATGCACAAAACAATGAATTCACTCTTCCACTATTGGTAAAATAGTTATGGTGTATCTAGGGATCTCCTAAACCCTCACCTCTTACTGGGAAGAAATCAGCATGCCCTACTCCAGATGAGTGAATTGGTCATGAAGCCTATCTCTGAGGCCTAGGAAGAAATCAAGTTATGAATGCATTAAAAAACTGAAACTAAGTCACAAGAAGTGCATCGACTGGTCGAGTATCTCTGACAATTCGCCACCACTATCTAGATGGCCCATCTAACTAATAGGTTGTAAACTATATACCCCTGGACGCGAACAGTCTCAACTCCTATAACCTCTGTATACATGCTGCTAAAAAGTTAAGGGATTCCTCTCCAATCTCCCCTGAATACCTTGATGAAGCCAATCTATGAAAAATACCCAATTACTCATTAATCTTGAAAAGGTATGGCCTCCTCTAGTTGTGAAACCAGAGCGCCTAGAGCGGTGTGCTCTACTGGGGCTTGTATTGGAGGCACCACTAGTGGAACAAGGGTCAGTGTTGGGCCTTGTTAAATACCCCCAAGTAAAACTAGCAACTGTTTAATATCCTTTTGCAACTCAAGTATAATCAGATAAGTAGTTGGGGGTTGTAGTGGAACTAGTGCCTTCGACTGTAGGGTAGTTGGGACATCCTATCCCATCTAAATGCGGTGTAGGGGCTTCTCTCGATTGAGACCTGAGGTTCCAGCCCTGCCTCTACCGATAGACAATTATGACATGGCATATCTACAAAAAAGTGGTACAATCAAATTCTAAGAAGTCAACATACAGTACTGCATGAACAGAACAAACAACAAAAAGAGTTTCCTAAACATCCCGTATCCTTCTGAAGATAAGTCACGGACATATCTACACCTATTCGCAGGACTTTACTAGATAGTAGCTCAGTATAGATGAGACTAGTGAACCTAAGGCTCTGATACCGACTTATTATGACCCTACTTGTCAAGGTCATGATAGTGCTTGCTAGATCCCGCCTATAGGCAAGACAATCTCATACCCGCGGTACCTATCTAATAACTGTGAAAAATGGTAACTAACAACATATAACTCAAGCCAAGAATAACCTATCCTAGGACTTAGAAGTCACCTCTACAATCTACAATACACTTAAAATAAAAATAGATACAGAACCAGAATAGAACAATACAAATACAAGCTAAAACTATATATATAACAGGCTAGTGTTTTGATTCACGGAGGGCCAAATAGAAAGAATGAGACTATAAAAGATAACAAACGTTGTTTGGTGCTCACTAAAAGTCACCTAAAGTAGCTATGATGTCCCCTGATTAGCGAGCGCGGCTTGTACTCGAACCTGCAGCACAAACAGATGCAAAAAAGTAGGGATGAGTAATGGTGGAAGGTACCTAGCAGGTATCATCGACCAACTGAGTGAAATATAGAAAATGCTATAGGAATAACTGTAACAAAATGCTAAAGAACTATCTAGATGAGCCAAGTTCAAGTGATAAGTTTGTTTGTAGGTCCATAGAATACCTAATTGAATGGAACTAGGCAATGCATAATAGTACACACTAATGAAACTCCCAATAGAATAATGTCACAATTGTGACCCAATCATGGTATAGTGTTATACGTGCGTGTAAGGTCCTATTGTTTATGTTTTGTATGCCAACTAGGCCCTCATAAGCCTAGAAGTTACACCCACACACAAGTATAGTATTCCTAGGTGAATGGATACAAGAATCAATAACAGAATGTACGTGATCTTAAATAGTGCAAAACAAAGCATCGTGTGGAGCTTTGAACTACTGACTATCTGACGGGGCCTTGAACCCTCCCAAACAATTAGACAGGGCCTCAAACCTCCAAACTAAGCCTACCTTTACTAGACATCCTCCTAACCTAGCCTTCGATCGAGAAAATTTTCCAGGGCTAAGTGGTTTAACAATTAATTGGGTCTTGAACCAAAGAACGATCAACTGAGCCTCTAACTCAGGAACAATCAAGCAGTCCTCGAACCCAGGAACAATCAATTGAGCCTCTAACTCAGGAACTATCATACTCAAGTCTACTAAGCTGGTCTAGAAGAATCTACACTTTCAAGTCATATAACGAGCGTATGGAATAATATCAGCTCTTAACAATGCAAGTCTAGGGAACCACTAGCCTAAGACTAGGCTAAGGCTAAACAAGAAGCAAATAGTCAGATGCATAACAAGTATATAGAACAACAATAGGAAATCAAACTAATTTCCACCGTATGGCATACATCTCATAAATAGAGTCACAGTTTAGTCACCAGGTAATCAGAAACACAATATATTAATAGAAGCACAACAACAGAATCTCAACGTGTAGTTAGGAATACAACATACAACCAATGTCCTAGAATAACCAATGTCCTAGAATATAACATGTTACCCGATACCAGATAACCCAAATAGGTAGACAAGAATCTTAATAGTCATACCTATCAACCAAAGTGGTATAAGTTTCCATTTAGGCTTTACCAGAAGCATTTTCCAGGTTAAGCAGTTAACAGAGTTGCTTTCAAAACTGCTGCCTTTAACAGATTCATTTACGGACCAAATAGTACTAAACCGTCTATTACAATGGATATAACTATTGCACAATAACAAATAATGACTAGTGTCTAAAACTAGCATATATAGCATTTAATTTTGTAATTCCCAATAATATCCAGACACATAACACATATTTCAACTCAGTCTAGGGGAAAGAGAAACCTAGTCTATCCGAAAGGTATCCATGTTCTTCGATTCAGTCCAAGCAATCATTACCCCTTGATCTCTTTTAAACATAGCTCAACTGTCAAATATTAATCACAATGTTAATAAGGTTGTTTCGACTTTAATTTTCCAAGAAACGAGGAAATTTTGCTAATTGCGAGTAAAATGGGAAAAATAAGACCTATGCACGAAATACAAAACCAACCCCTATAAAATGACATGTAATCCTCCCGGAGTCCATATCCAAAAGTTGAGCTCAAAATGAGGCTTAGAATAATGAGAAACAACCCAAAAATCAAGTTACATTTCTTGTCACAAAACATATATACATTCAATAGTTTCTTTATTGAATTTTCAAAAAATATAGACAAACCAGTAGAATCCACACATACCATCATCTATGTCTCGTAAAATACTTTAGTTAAGACTACAATTTCACTAAATTTTGAAAAGAAATGTCGGAGATATCTTAATCTGAAGTTTTCGGCATTTTATGATAGCAAAAATAGTAAATTTTACCTTGAATGGCATGCCAAAAGATATTTCTAACACTTTTTCATTGTTCCACTAAAAACATTAACAGGTTAGTCATTTGAATCACTTATATCGGATGAAAAATTACCTCAAAAATATGGTGCGACGTTTGGATATATATATATAATAAAATTTCCCAAACAAACAACATATATTGCTATCACGTGTTCCACTTCAATGGCATGTGGCATCGCCAAATCGTTCCATGTGACATTGTTACAACATGCCATGTCATCCCTTCTATTTTGTAACTTTTCCATCCATTCTTTTGATGTTTCAGGCTCGTTTTGAATCTAATATTTGCAAACAAACTATGTAACCTTACTAATTTTGATGTTCTAGATCCAATGGCGCATATAAAATGCCCACAGGAGGTTGTTATGATCTGATGTAGGTCTCACTTTCTTATATGTAACTTTTAACACAAAGAACTGAGGGGGTAAAATAAAATTTGGAAGTCCCCGGTACCAAACAAAGTGTCGTTCTAGATCAAACTTGACATTCTAGAGTTGACGATACTATCAGAATTCACATAAAGTAAAGGAAAAGGTTGCTTCAATCTTTATCATTACATAAGCATAAATTAAAAGGAACGGTTGCCCCAATCCTCCTAATTACATAAAGATGATTCATATATGAAAGTAAATAAACACCTATACTTGAAGTTGTATAACAATCACAGTCATCTAATTCATGTTCTTAAAGAAATTTTGTTTATATAACCTTAAAACATGCCATGATAATATTGAACTCATGTGGTTCTCTTATTCATAGATTCATGCTCAATTCATATTCATATACATCGATTCAAGACCAAACCAAGCTAATACTCATAGATCCATACTCAATCCATGCTCAAATTCTACGTACATTCATGTTCATAGTAAAATTCCTATGTAGTAGCCTAGTTCATGCATGATTATTTGTTGGGAAATCAGGGTTTTACAGGGATACATAAAATCCAATCTCAAAACTTCATAATAAGATGGAAACATGCATAATCCATGAAGAAATGATAGACCTTGGCACACCATGCAACCTTACCAATTCTCGAATATAAACCTTGGCATACGTTTCGGCACTATAGGTAGTCTTGACCGCTAGAAAATGAGCCGACTTAGTCATTCTATCAACCACATCCCATATGGAGTCAAATTGCCTTCTAGTGCGTGGAAAACCAACAACAAAATCCATATTCACATCCTCCCACTTTCAAGTAGGAATCTCAATGTCTTGAGTCAAGCCATCGGGCTTTTGGTGCTATACTTTCACTTGTTTGCTATTAGGACATTCCGCCACAAATTTAGCTACATCTCTTTTCATACCATGCCACCAATACAAACCTTTCAAATCTTGATGCATTTTGGTAGAACCTGGATGAATAGAATATTGTGAATTATGAGCCTCTTTCAAAATAATCTCCCTTAAACCATCAACGTCCGGAACACACAAGAGATCTTGGTACCGAAGCACACCATCTCCCCCTTGAGAGAAAACCTCAATCTTACCAGCGGCAACCAACTTCTTCAATTCTACCAAAAACGAATCTAAATCTTGCTTAGCTTTGACATCAACTACAAAAGAAGATTCGGACTCATTTTGTACCAAAATTTCACCATTTTTGGATTCGGATAACTTCACCCCCAATCTAGAGAAATGGTGAACGTCTTTCACAACCTCCTTTTTTCCCTCATCTATATGAGCAACACTCCCCATATAAAGCCTACTAAGAGCATCCGCCACAACATTGGCCTTACCGGGATGATAAAGCACATTCATGTCATAATCCTTAAGGAGTTCCAACCACCCTTTTGCCTCAAATTCAAATCTCTTTGGGTGAACACATATTGCAAACTCTTATGATCGTTGAACACATCTACATGAACCCCATATAAATAATGACGCCAAATTTTCAAAGCAAACACCACCGCCGCTAATTCAAGA
>JBCEWC010003719.1:0-29313 GCA_038996855.1 Solanum aculeatissimum
TTATGTGCTAACCCATATTCTTTGTCTACATGTTCTAACCATGTAGGGACCGGAGACAACTTCTACATTCTACCAGACGACGATTGATTATCTTGAAGACTTTGCTAGTGGTGAGCCCTTTTGTTCAAGGGCAATAGCCACCTTCTAACTACCTATTTATGTTGTCATTTTCTTTACTTATTTATTGAGGGTGAGCCTCAAACTATGTCGAGGCCCCGCTTTTTCTATGTAGAGGCTTGTTGGACCAATCTAAACTCTTGTACGTTGACTTGTTATGTGGAATATTATTCTTATGAAAGTTATGTTTATTAGCCTTGATTATGAGAATTGTTATCGATTATTCTTATGACATGAATGTTGGGAATTGTGATTGTCTATGTGCTTATGTGGAAAGTCCCATAATCCCGGTGTGCCCCCATAGCTTGAATCCCACTTACCCGTCCCCTTAGAAGTAATTGCTACATGTTATGTGAATTCATACTTATCCCATTCCCGACAACATCCCCATAGCTTGAGTCCATGGCCCCAATTCCCTTATAGCTTATGTGTTATGTGTTTAGCTTCCGCGCTTCCAAACCGATGATGCGTGTAATGATGCTATGATGGCTTGATCGAGGACCTTCGGGTTCTCCTTCGCCATGTCACATCTACGCCCCTATCCGGGTCGTGACAGTCATTGTCCATCATATTAGATCGTGGTACAACATTTACTTCTTATTTTTTGAAAGTTTTTCCAAAGGTATCTTCGTACCAGAGTGAAGCTAAGCACCACTTTCCATCCTCAAACTGATGGGCAAACTAAAAGAATGATTCGAATTCTAGAAGACATGTTGAGGGCATGTGTATTGGAGTTTAAGAGAAATTTGGATTATCATCTACCGCTCATCAAATTTCCTAAAACAATAGTTATTATCAAGTATTGATATAGCACCATTTGAAGCTTTGTATGGAAAAAGATATAGATCCTCAGTTGGTTGGTTTGAAGTAGGTGAGATGGCATTGATTGGTCTAGATTTGATGCTTGATTCTATGTAGAAGGTGAAGATCATAAGGGAAAGGTTGACAAGGTGGCTTACAAGTTAGAATTACCAATGGAGTTGGCTATAGTCCATCTGGGATTTCATGTATCGATGTTAAGAAAGTGTGTTGGTGATCCTAGAGCCATTGTACCTTTGAGTGACGTAAGAGTGGAGGAAAATTTAACTTATGAAGAAGTTCTAATTAAGATTTTGGATTGAAAAGTTAAAGATTGAGGAATAAGAAAATTGCATCCATCAAAGTCTTATGGAGAAACCAAGGAGTTGAAGTGTTACATGAAAAGCAGAAGCGGACATGATCGATCGGTACCCTTACTTTTTTTTCTTCCGTTTTGGCCTAAGGTTCTTAGCTACCCATGATCTATTCTTCCAAACACGTAGTGTCAATCATTCTATATTATATTACATGCATGCATTATTATGAAACTGATTTTAAATGATGTTTTGAATTGCGTTATTGCATTCATGTTGGGTTGTCAGTCCTACACTTTACTCTACTCAAGCTAGTCCTATCCCATTCAAGGACGAATCTTCTTAAGGGTGAGATATTATAATACTTCGAGCATATTGAAGGTTTGCAATTGCTGAAAAGACTAGGCCTATTAACGGCACAAAAATAGATGGAAGGTTCAAATTTTTCATAGAAGGGGTACCTCGATTTACTATTTGTATATGTTATTATTATTATATAAATAAAGATATCTTGTACTAATTATAATTAAATTAAGAATTTGAATTCTAATTAGATAATATTTGTTATTAATAGAATTTGTTTGGAATTTGATTATATGATCTAAAATAGTGTAAAAATGACCTCGATAGATTTTTAGGACAAATAACTCACAAAATAAATTTTGCAAAATTTTAGTAACCAGATGAGTAGGCAGCAGTGGCGCATCGTGGACTTGCTTATAATTGGTTCAAATTCTTTTGAAGTTCAAGTCTGACCAAAATTCTATTTCACTCAAAAATGAATTATGTTGGAACCCCTCTACAACGCGGATTGTGTTGACCAATATTGTCCGATTTGAGTTTTAAATAGGGGTCTATTGGACTTATTCTAAATTCGTAAATTAGTGAGCATGGAAGTGATTTACACCAAAAATCTGATATTTTAACCCAAAATCCCTATTTCATCCTCATCCATCCTAAAAATATATCCCTACCTAGGGTTTCAAAAATCCCCAGTGAAAACTCCAAGAATTTCTTCAAGATCTTAACCAAATACCAAAAATTTGTCCAAGCTTCTTGTGTCTTCTTGTAACAACCCGACCTAGGGGTCTAGTCGTCACATGGCAAATGAGATATCTGAATGTACCTCACCAAAGTCATCTCAAGCATCTTAAGCATTCATAGGTAATGAATTAAAACCTTTACGAAAAAACATAAGGGGAAAGGGCTATGGGCCATATTTAGCAATATAGCAACATTAAAAGGCAGTGAAAATAGATAACATCATTTTGTCCATAAGCATACCACTAATATATAGCGAACGGAACCGGTATGGTCGATTTCCATTAAATAGAAAGAAATCCATAATTTTGCAACATAGAAAGTAAAAGCCTCAAAAAGTGTCATAAATACATCATCTAAAATAAAAGTACAAGATAGAGTGGAAAATAGGTAGAGTCCCGAACTAAGGGCTCACAACAATAACAAGCTAGTCTTGCACAAGAGCCGGTGGAGGAGTGCTTGTCCCTACATGGTTAAATCACGCTGGCAAAATATGCATTAGTACTTTTGGAATGTACTAAGTGTGTAAGATCCAATGCATGAAATTGTAATGCAATCATTCATAAATATAACTTATACATAGTAACTAAGATCAATGTAAACCCATGCATGAAATAAGGACACAACTCAATATGAATGAGGTTAAATGCATGAGAAAACATAAGTAATAAGATCACATCATAGAATCATATACTTGTAGGAGTAGACCTTAACTGACATATAAGACCATGTAAGTTACTACATACAATCCAACATAACCCCCTACATTGGCATGAGGAGACCACTTTTCGGGTGGAACTCCGTCAACTTAGCATGCATCATAATAACATAAATGGCCTAGGTAGATCCACTAGCCTAGCCTACAAGGGCTCCTATGGTGGCACAAAGTTAATGTGACAAAGGGTTGCTTCTAAGGTTCCCTTCCAAACCCCACCTCGATGCCATATTCGGTGCTAAGTCATCTAATGGAATCTTTTAAAACATAACTTAGAATCATAAGTAACAATCATAAGAGTATCTCAAACTTAGGAACCACCAAGTAACTATCGTCCTTTCATCTTAGGGACCTTTATTAAACATCTTTAGTGCAATTTTCAACATGCTTATATATTTGATAATCTTAACTTTAAAAGTCATATTTAATGCCCTAATCATCATCATAAATCATGCATAGCTTTACTTGAAAATTAGGTGGGTTTTGCTTTTAAAATGGAACAATAATAAATCACATGAATCATAAGAAAATTTCTTTTTAAAGGTCCATCAAGAACGCCCACACTTCATCAACATCAAAACCCATCATGTGGATTGTCATCAACGTCTCAAACATGCATATATACTTAGTAAAATAATCATAAGGTATCATGAATAGCATTTAATAACTTTAAACATCATAAAATCATCAAAACATGCATAATATCTTAAAGGAACATTAAAAAAAGGTAAAAGACTTGAAAGGGGACTTTATGGGTGGAAGGTTACCCATAAATGAACTAACATACCTTGGGTAAACTGGAGAGAAACAAACTTGTAGGATTGAGGAAGAAACCTTGGGAACCCTAGCCTTGCCTTGCCTATTCTTGAGAGTCTCTTGTGCCTTAGAGAATTTAAGAGTGAACAATGGTGGAAATTAGGGCTTAAAAGTTGATATAGGTCCTTTTCTCATCCACAAAATGGCATAATTTAGAAATACAATTAATAGAAATGACCAAATTATCCCTTATTATAAATTATCAGAAGCGACTTACGGAACCCCAATTACGGGTCGTAGGTCCCTCTCGTCTGATACCACATTTGAAATTCCTGAAAACCAACTTTGTTGGACCCAAAGTTATGGGACCTTGTTACGTGCCATATCTTGTTCTATGGATCGTCTGATAACTCGTGAATTACCTTTCAGCAGCTCCAAATTTCATTCATATCTGGGGTCCTACTCACGAAACTACCTACGAGCCATAAGGTATTGTATGGGATATCACTTAGTCTGTGAGTTACCCCACACTTGAAAACTTTTTTCCTTTCTTGAAGTTCATATTCACGAACACGACTTACGGCCTATAGGTGCACTTATAGGCCATAAGTGTCCCTCGTAAACCAAACCTCAGGTCATTTTCTCGAAAACGTTTTTGCACTAAGGGATCCTAAACTGGGGGCCATTACAATATTTCCCTCTTGAGAACATTCATCCTTGAATGTACTTAAAGGCAGGCTCTAAAGAGTAATCTAGCAACTAACAACCCAGTGTGCATGCCAAAATGCAAGTTAAACATGATTTCATGAAATTTTCAGTTTCACAACTTAAAAACATCTTAAAATGGTCCATAAATATCAAAATAAGTGCACACATCATGAAAAACTAAAATCCATGGATGTAAAGGTTTTAGGAAGAATTTCTTAGTATCTTAAGCTTGAGTAAAGTGGAATAGGTATGGGTAACGCTTCTTCATATTTGCTTTCACTTTCCATGTAGCACCCTCAACATGTTGATTTTCCAAAGCACTTTGACAGATGCAACTTCCTTGTTCCTTAGCTTTTTCACTTGTCGATCAAGGATTTCAACTAGTACTTGTTCATAACTCAAACCCTCTTCAATGTTCACATCATGCAAAGGAACTATGGAGTTTGGATCACCTATGAATTTCCTCAACATCGATACATGGAAATCTAGATGAATCAAATGCATCTCATTAGGTAGGATCCAACTCGTATGTCATTTTTCGCACTCGTCTCATCACCTTATAGGGCCCTACATACTTAGGGCTCAATTTCCCTTTCTTGCCGAACCGGATTACACCTTTCATCGAAGATACCTTCAAGTAGACCCAATCACCAACTTGGAACTCAAGTTCCCTTCTTCTCACATCGAAATATGACTTTTGGCAAATTTGGGTTATTTGTGATTTCTCCCTTATGCTTTTAATTTTCTCCAAAGCATTCATCACCATGTCTGGTCCTATTAATGTCATCTCACTAACTTCGAACCACCCGATGGCCGATCTACACCATCTACCGTACAACACCTCAAATGGTGTCATTCTAGTACTTGCATGAAAGCTATTGTTGTAGGCAAACTTGATAAGTGGCAAGTGCTCATCCCAACTTCCATTGAATTCCAACACACAATCCCTCAACATATCTTCCAACATCTGAATAGTCCTTTCGGCTTGTCTGTTGGTTTGGGGATGAAAAGCAATGCTCAGCTTTGCCCTACTTCCAAGACCCTTTTGAAAAGACTTCCAATAGTGAGAAGTGAACTGAACTCCACAAACTAATATGATGGACAATGGAATTCCATGCAACCTCACTAACTCTCGAATATACAAGCGGGCATAATATTTGGCACTGAAGGTAGTCTAGACTGGTAAGAAATGAGTTGACTTTGTCATGTGGTCTACTATCACCCATAAGGAATAAAAATTCTTCTTGGTCTTCGGCAACCCAACTACAAAGTTCATGTTGATTTCTTCCCACTTCAAAGTAGAAATATAGATGTCTTGAGCTAGGCCACCCGGTCTATGATGTTCAACTTTGACTTGTTGACAAGTAGTATACTCGGACACGAATTGGGCAATGTCCTTCTTCATCCCATTCTACCAGTAAATTTTTCTCAAATCTCGGTACATCTTTATAGTGTCGGGGTGAATGGAATATGAAGAGTTGTGAGCTTCTTGCATGATAAACATTTTTAACTCACCATCATTAGGTACACATAACCTTCCTTGATACTAGAGAGCACCATCTCCCCCTTGTGAGAAGACCTCTATCTTTCCATCTCTCACTAAGGTTTTCAACTCAACCAAGGTGGGATCAAGGTCTTGCTTAGACATAATTTCATCAACCAAGGAAGATATGGACCCACGAAGAACTATTGCACCACCATTGCCAATCACACTCAATTTCACTCCCAATCTAACCAATCTAAGAACATCTTCAGCCAACTCACTTTTTCCATTATCTTCAATTTGAGACATACTTCCCATGGAAATCTACTAAGGGCGCCAGCTACCACATTGGCCTTTCTGCGATGATATTTCACACTCATGCCATAGTCTTTGAGTAACTCCAACCATTTTCTTTTCCTCAAATTTAGATCCCTTTGGGTGAAAACGTGTTGGAGACTCTTGTGGTTGGTGAATACATCCATATGAATTTCATACAAGTAATGTCGCCAGATCTTTAAGGCAAACACTATTGTCGCAAGCTCAAGACAATGAGTTGGATAATTTTTCTCATGCACTTTCAATTGTCTCAAAGCATAAGTGATAACCTTGTCATTTTGCATTAGCACACAACCCAACCTAATTTTGGATGCATTGCAGCACACGATGAACCCATCATTACCTTCTAGAAGTGTCAAAATTGGTAAGGTCAATCTATCCCTAAGAGTTTGGAAGCTCCTCTCACACTCTTCTGTTCACACAAACGTAGCTTTCTTTTTGGTCAACTTAGTGAGTGGAGACGAAATGGAAGAGAAATCTTGCACAAAACTTCTATAATAGTCAGCTAGGCCCAAGAAACTCCTTATGTCGATAGGAGTCAATATTCTTGGCAAAAAAATTGTTGTTTCAGTCTTCTTAGGATCAACCGTTATACCATCATGGGACACTACATGCCCAATAAAGGCAACCTCATCTAGAACAAACTCACATTTGTTCAGCTTTGCATAAATCCCCCTCAGGGTTTGCAACACCACCCTCAAGTGTTCCATTTTCTCTTGCTCACCTCGGCACTAGATAAGTATATCATCAATAAACACCACGACAAACATATCAAGGTAAGGCTTGAACACCCTATTCATGAGATCCATAAAGATCGTTGGAGCATTAGTGAGGTCAAATGACATCACCATAAACTCAAAGTGGCCATACCTAGTCCGGAATGTCATCTTAGGAATGTCACTTTCCCTTACCTTCAGTTGGTGATACCCAGATCTCAAGTCAACTTTGGAGAAGTGTGTAGCCGCTTGCAACTAATCAAACAAATCACCTATTCTTGGAATGGGCATACTTGTTCTTGTTGGTAACCTTATTAAGTTGTCGATAATCAATGCACATACGATGCAACCCATCTTTCTTTCTCACAAACAATATTGGATCACTCCATGGAGATCGGCTAAGCCTAATAAAACCCTTCTCCAATAAATCCGTCAACTACTCTTTCAACTCCTGCAATTCTACAAGAGCCATTCTATGCGAAGGGATTGAGATAGGTTGAGTATCGAGCAAGAGATCAATGCCAAAATCTATTTTTCTTTCGGGAGGAACACCCTATAAATCATTCAGAAAGACATCATGGAACTCATTTACGGGCAGGGACTGACTCAAGAGAAGGAACTTTGGAAGAGACATCTTTGGCCCTTACCAAGTGGTAGATGCATTCCTTGGAGATTATCTTACGGACTTTCAACAAGGAAATAAATTAACCCCTACATGACAAGTTACTACCCTCCCATTCAAGAATTGTCTCATTAGGGGATTGGAACTTGACCCTACGGGTTCTACAATCAATGGAATCATAGTAAGTATGCAACCAATCCATCCAAAGAATCACATCGAAATCTACCATAGAAATCTCAACTAAATCACACGGGATCACTTTATGCAAGATAGAAATTGGACAACTTTTATAGACTCTTTTGGCTATGATGGACTCTTCTATAGGGTTATTTACCTCGTAAGGTTCATGGAGGACTTTGGACACACAAGAAACTTATTAGCAAGGAATATGGTTACAAAAGATAAATTTTCTCCCGAATCTAGGAGTGCATATGCATCAAAATCAAAAACTTGTAACATTTTGGTGACCACGTCTGGTTCTTCTTCGACCTCATGGAGACCATGTAATGCATAGAACCGATTGGTCCTTTAGGAACCTTGAGCTTGACCCCTTTGTCCTTGGGGATTTGTTCCTCTGATCCTACAATCCTTGGCATAGTGTCCGGGCTTCTCACAAGTGAAGCAAGCATTGAACCCGGCTAAGCATTCCCCCTTGTGGGGTCTTCCGCACTTGGAGCAAGTAGGCGTTTAGGGCTTTGGAGCAACCCCTTTGTCCTTGGCCATTTGGGGAGGTGTTTTGATGGATCCTTGACCACTTTTCATTTGGACACCCTGAAACTTATGGCCACCACCCCTTTGGTGAGTATAGTTCCCACCATCAACTCAAGCCCTCTTGGACTCCCTCACCCTCTCCCAAAGCTTCTCCTCTTCAATTTGTTCAGCATATGTCATAATGTGGGAGATGTCCATCTCCTTAACCAACACGTCAATCTTGCATTCCTTGGAGACAACCCGGAGACACCAGAAATGAATTTTCTCATTCGACTCCTTGGATCGACAACCATAAAGGGAGCATACTTTGATAGCTTGGTAAATTTGAGGGCACACTCCCTCACACTCATTATCCCTTGCCTTAGGTTGATAAACTCTTAGACCATCGCCTCGCTAAGATCAATGAGGAAGAATCGGTCCATGAAGGCACACTTGAATTCCTCCTAACTGAGAGGACCCCCTCTTTTGCCTCTCGCATTGGCCCATTGCTCAAACCAAATCTTGGCCACTCCTTTGAGTTAGTAAGTCACCAACTCATCCTTCTCTTCCGAAAGAATACCCATCACCGCTACAGCTTGATAAGCCTCCTCAATAAAATCAATAGGGTCTTCATCTACTTTGATCCATGGAATTTTGGCGGGCTCATTCGCATGAAATCATGTACTTTGGTAGCCGAAGTGGGCACTTGAGGAGGGACGGCTACCTCCCTATTGGCTTGGTTGGCCAATGCCTGGGCCAAAAATGTGAATGCGGCTCGAAACTTTGCATGAGATAGTCCATTGTCCTGCTGGAGTGGAGGGACTTGTTGTTCCGGAGTGCCTCGTTGATGGGGAGCTCCTCGTGGCGGCATGATCTAGAAACAAGAAATATCCCATCGTTAGTTAGCGGAAAACCTTATTCAACTCTAGGTCACGATATAAATAAGAAATAAGGGAAACTTTCCTAAACCATCTCATAGCCTCTCACTCAAGATAGTGGTGTGCTTCACAACCTAAAATAAGACTCTATGCTACCGGGTATGCATAGACATCCGATGAACATTTTAAAATCTCATGCCCTGATACTAAGTTTGTAATGACCCGACTTAGGGGCTTAGTTTTCACACGACAAATGAGATACCCAAAAGCAGCTCACCCAAGCCATCTCCAGCATCTTAAGCATTTAAGGAGAATGAATTGAAACCTTTGCGGAAAAACATAAGGGGAAAAAGGTATCGGTCATATTTAGCAATGAAGAAACATTAAGAAGTAGTGAAAATAGATAACATCATTTTGTCCATAAGTATACCACTAATACATAACTAACAGAATCAATACGGTCGATTTGCATCAAATAAAAAGAAATTCATAATTTTGCAACATAGACAGTAAAAGCCTCAAAAGGAGCCATAAATACATCGCCTAAAATAAAAGTACAAGATAGAGTGAAAAATAAGTAGAGTCCCGAACTAAGGGCTCACCATAACAACAAGCTAGTCTTGAATGTCAAATACTAGCCATGAGCCGATGGAAGAGTCTCTTCCCCAACATAGTTACATCATGCACGCAAAATATGCATTAGTACTTTTGGAATGTACTAAGTGTGTGAGATGCAATGCATGAAATTTTAATGTCATCATTCATAAATATAACTTATCCATAGTAATTAAGATCAATGTAAACTCAAGCATGAACTAAGGGCATGGCTCAATATGGATGAGGTTAAATGCATGAGAAAGCATAAGTAAAAGGATCAAATCATAGAATCATATACTTGTGGGAGCAGACTTTAACCGACATATAAGATCATATGAGCTACTACATGGAATCCAACATAACTCCCTAGGTTGGCATGGGGAGACCACTTGTCGAGTATAACTCTGTCAACTTAGCATGCATCATAATAATATAAATGTCCTAGGTGAATCTACTAGCCTAGCCTACAAGGGCTCCTATGGTGGCACATAGTTAATATGACAAAGGGTTGCTTCTAAAGTTCCCTTACCGAACCCCATCTTAATGCCACATTAGGTGCTAAGTCATCCCACAGAATCTTTTAAAACATAACTTAGAATCATAAGTAGAAATCATAAGAGTAGCTCGAACTTAGAAACCACCAAGTGAGCATTGTCCTTTCATCTTGGGGACCTTTCTTAAAAATCTTTAGTGCAATTGTCAACATGCTTATATATTTGATAATCTTAACTTTAAAAGTCATCTTTAATGCCCTAAATCATGCATAGCTTTACTTAAAAATTGGGTGGGTTTTTCTTTTAAAATGGAACAATCATAAATCACATGAATCATAAGGAAATTTCTCTTTTAAAGGTCCATCGAAAATGCCCACGCTTCATCAACATCAAAACTCATCATGGGGTTTGTCATCAATAGCTCAAACATGCATATGTACTTAGTAAAATAATCATAAGGTATCATGAATAGCATTTAATAACTTTAAACATTATGAAATTATTAAAATATGCATAATATCTTAAAGGAACTTAAAGAAAAGGTAAAAGACTTGAAAGGGGACTTTATGGGTGCAAGGTTACCTATAAATGAACTCACATACCTTGAATAAACTGAAGAGAAACAAACTTGTAGGATTGAGGAAGAAACCTTAGGAACCCTAGCCTTTCCTTGCTATTCTTGAGAGCCTCTTGTGCCCTAGAGAATTTAAGAGTGAAGAATGGTGAAAATTAGGGCTTAAAGGTTGATGTAGGTCCCTTTTCCATCCCCAAAATGACATAGTTTAGGAATAGAATTGATGAAAATGACCAAATTATCCCCTATTAAAAATTGTCAGAAGCGACTTATAGAACCCCAATTACAGGTTGTAGGTTCCTCTCGTCTGATACCACATCTGAAATTCATGAAAACCAACTTTGTTGGACCCAAAGTTATGAGACCTTGTTATGGGTTGTATCCCATTCTATGGGTCGTTTGATAATTCGTAAGTTACCCTTTAACAGCTTCAAATTTCCTTCATGTCTGGGGTCCCACTCACGAAACTATCTATGAGCCATAAGGTATTGTACGGGTTGTCACTTAGTCCGTGAGTTACTCTACACTTGAAAATTGTTTCCCTTTCCTAAAGTTCATATTCACGGACACGACTTACAGGCCATAGGTGCACTTATGGATCGTAAGTGTCCTTCATAAACCGTACCTCGGGTTATTTTATGCACTTAGGGATCCTAAATTGAGGGTTGTTATACTTTTTCACAAAGATATGTGATTTCATTCATGGGTATCATTCACCCATAGATCCCAAAAAGATTTCTACTTAAAACTCCCAATTTTAATTATGCAAATTTCATGATTTTTTATGATATTACCTTAAATGCCGAGGTTATGAATTTTTTTATGTTAATTTATTTATTTTGATGAAAATTATTGCTCAATTTTATGGAATTGATAATTTACATGGTGTTGCATTATCAAGCAATTTTGAGTTATTGAACCTTCGTAGTGGATTTCATAAATTGTGATTTAAAATGGTAAATTCTACTACAATTGTGCATGAAATCATTGACTTACATGTTTCTAAGGTTGTATAGCATTGAACCCACTTGAATTGTTCTGGTTACTTTAATTCATGACTTGAATGGAAAAAGAACTTCAAATAAAGGTTTTTGAAAGCTATGAATATGATCATGGAAGCCCTTATTCATTAAATGTTGGTGAAAGGTTTTCTCATCAAAATTGATGAATTTTTTATGTGATAAGGACATTTCTCACATTTTGAATCCTTAAGGTCTATGAACTAGTCTATGAACTTCATTGATGTCGTTTGAACTTAAAGCTTATGAATGATTACTTTCATGTATTATTATTCCATGAGATTTGACATAGCTCAGAATGAGGCTTGAGGTGGAAGCTTTTATTCTCAAAACTATGTGCCACCATAGGTTGCCTTATAAGCTAGGCTAGTGGATCCACATTTAGCCCCAATGTTAATAAATAAATGAATTTACTTGATAGAGTCTATCTTGGCAAGTAGCCTCCCTCTTTCTCAATGTAGGAATTACATTGAATTCCATGTTATAGCTCGCACGATCTTATTGTCGATTAGGATTATTTCCCACATATGTATGATCTATTTTAAATTCTTACATGATTGTCCTCGTTTTTATCTAATGCATTTGTCATCCATTATTACCTATTCTTTACGTATGTATTACCTTATATATTTTACTTGGTCATTGCACTTCATGGTTATTGTTACATTACATACCTACATACTTAGTACATTAAAATATACTAATGCATATTTTTGCCTATATTATTTCACAATATAGGGACAGAAGACCATCTTCCACCTCATCCTCGTGGATTATTTGACTTGCTATTGAAGGCTTATTGTGGTGAACCTCGTGCTCCAGAGACGCACCTATTTTCCTTCTAGCTTATTTCATGTCCTAGTTACTTAAAGACTATCATCTTTTCACTTTCTATTGAGAGTGTTCTAGGGACATATCTTAGCCCTCACCTAGTCTATGATTTAGAGGAATTATTTCACACACATATGTATGGTTCTTATGTTGCTTCTAAGTTTCTCTTAGTACATGCTTTTTCCTAAGCCCCATTTCCCTTAGTTTTCACTTTTTGTTATTTTGATCATTATCTATGAATTCTTGATTGAATGCTAAGAAGACTCTTTTTAGGTTCTCTCAGGATTTTCATTTGTTGTGTCACACCTAAGGCTTAGCTTGGATCATGACAATAACCTTCTTACCTCTTTAGTCTAATTTTTCACTGCATAATCACTCATTTTAAACACATGCTAAGAAATTTTAATCTTGCCCAACTATTCATGATATGTTGGGAATCTTAGGTGTTCATATATTGTATTGATATGGTACCCGATCCATCCCAAATCGCTCATTCATAAGCTCACATCAAAGTCGAATCACTTATTAATCGAATATGTAATACCCAGAAGTTGAAAAGTTAAAATAAAATAAAAAATAATAAAATTTTACTAATGTAATGTTTATGAGCCTAGTCCACAGGTTGTTGAATGTTATATGGGTCATGAAGTGATTTCCTGAATATTTCTATGCACCTTTGGAAATTTCATTTGACACCACAAAAGGTTTTGTGGTTCGTCATTGATTTCATGGTTCGTAGAAGATGGCTTGTGAATTGATTCAGAGACTTGAAAACTTAAACTTAGACAAGATGAAAGGGTTTGTACGGATAGTGGAAATTTATACAAATCGTGAGTTGATTTGTAGAAATGAAACCTAAGAATTGGTTAGCTCAATTTCATCGACCCTTGTACGGGTCGAAAAAGCTTTCTATGGATCGTAAAGGAATCCATAGAGAAGTACCTTCAAGAATTTGAGATTTTCTATAATGGGCTCCATGACTGGACACTAGAGGCCACATTGATTTTTACAGTCCATAGAAGGGTCTCATAGATCAAATTTCCAAGACCTTACAATTCTACTCATAATTTTCATAGACCATTACACGGACTACAGAACTTTTCACATCACTTATTCGTCAGTTATTTTTCAAGGTCATTTTAGACATTTATTATATTTATAATATTGAAGTTATGTCGTTGATAAATTATTCTCAAGCCTTATAACTAATTTTATACTTCTAACTTGACTCATTTCTTCACATTCACTCAGCCAAAATTCTATTGAGAATTTATCTCCCAAGGTCATCTTCTACCTCAAGCTAGGTTTCCTGGATTCAAGTCTCTTTCTCAAATTCTAAGGCTAGATTTCATCCAAGGTATGTGGGTATTCATTCATGAATTTCTTTCATCCATGCAACCTTGAAGAATTTTCTACTTTTTTATGGATTTTCAATGATGAAACCTATGATTTTTATGATCTAGCATTGGATTCAATTAATTATATTTTTAGTCATTCCTATTGATATTATTATGCATGAGTTAATATTGATTTTATGATGTCAAGGCATTTTAATCTACATTCCCATCAATTTCATCTAGGATTCATGAAATATTTTATGGGTTCTTTCAATTATGATTTAATTGATACTGTTTTACATGATCATGCATGAAGTTTCTAAAATACATTATTTAAAATTGATTTCTTAGGAACACATGCATTATACTCTAATATTCATTATGAATTATAACTGATAATGATTTCATGCATACTTTATGAAAATGATGAATTACATTTTAATGATATCTCTTGAGAAAGAATGAATAACTGTGAAAGGATATTCTCACACATGAATGATAGTGAAAAGTTTTGTCACTTACGTATGGATTCATAATGATGAAATTATAACTCTCACATTACATGAATTGTGATAAAATGAGGTACCCTATCATTATGACTTTATGAAATGGAATGAAATGAATTGGTAGTTGATAGTTGTCTTTCCACATGATATGGCGCTTGATTTTTTAGATGAAGGTTTTTCGAAAATAGTCTCTATCTCTATGAGGTAGTGGTAAGATTTGCGTATATTTTACCCTCTCCAGACCCCACTTGTGAGATTCCACTGGACATGTTGTTGTTGTTGTTGTTGTTGTTGTTGTTGTTGTTGTTGTTGTTGTTGACTTAGCACTGAGAGAGCTTTGAGGTGGAGGTTTGATAAGAAAATCTCTCATAGCAACCCTACCCCCATAACTACGTATCATTGTAGGTTTTCTTAATTGACTTAGCTAGTGGATGTACATATAGCTTATATTATGATCTATTTATCAGAGTAGAGTCTACCTTAGTGAGTAGCCTTCTCTTTTTTGGTATAGGGACAACATCGCAATTCTATGTTATAATTCTCATGATCTACAACTGAGTACGCTTTCTTATGACGTATTCTTCTTTAAGGTTTTCATTATATATGATTCTTAAATTGCATTGACCTTGTTCATGTCACACTATCATATTTGGAATAAATTAAAGTTACTTATCATATTTTCTAACTTGGTCAATTGTGTATCATGATTTCCATGCATTGCTTATCTCACATACTCGGTAGATTCCAATGTATTAACTACATACTTTTACCTATATTGTCTTATAATATAGGTGCATACACTTTTTTTTCAATCCCACATGTGGCTAGTAGTAGTTTTACTCACATTTGAAGTTTGTAAGTCCTCATGATTAAAGGACATCCTTTATGCTTAATTCAAACTTTTATTTCATTTTTCAGTTTTAGACTACTTTGTGAGTTGGGATCTGTGCTAGTCGCATGTTTATGTTAGAGGCCTTTGGATATATGTTAGATTTTAAATCTATGTTGTCGCTCCAGACTTATTTCTCTATTCTATGCTACTAGATTATTTAGACTATTCTCTATCTACTTCTGCATTAAGGCTCATTTTTATTTACTTAGTATGCTTATGCATTTCATGTTGTTAACTTGGGGTCCCTTGAGATTTTGAGTATCGTGTTACGACTAAAAGGTAAGTTCAGATCGTGACAAACTTTATATCAAGCAGGTTCAAGTATTCAAGGGAATCTGAAAGTCACATTGAGTAGAGTCATATTTATGGATGTGAAGTATGTCATATCTATAATTAGGATGCCAGAAGGCATTGAGAAAATGGCTCACTTCTATGATGATCTTATATAAGCTCTATAAAGTTTCCTCCTTACACATGTTCTATGTATTTTGAAATTATGCCTCCAAAAAGAGCTCAAATGTGAAGGAAAGTGAACACTAATGAGGATCAAGCACCTCAAACTCTGGTTAATTCTTTGGCTAAGAAAGTTTCTAATGTCGAGTTCTGGGCCACTTTTTAAATGCTTGCAAGCCATGATGGCTCAAGTAAATCAAGGGATGGAAGCTCCTAAAAATATAGAGACGGCAGTGATGAGAATCCAATATTTCATAAGGATGAATTCCCCGAAATTTTATGATTCCAAGGTGGACGACGATTTAGAAGAGTTTGTTGATGAGATTCAAAAGATAGTGGGTATCATGGGTGTGACTCCAGTGAAGAAGGCAGAGTTGGGACTTATCAACTTAAGTGTGTTTCTCAAGTATGGTTTAACCAATGGAAGGAGGGGAGGATTAATATGGGTCCTACTGATTGAGAGAAGTTTAAGGGTGCTTTCCTTAATTTCTTCTTTCTACTAGATTTGAAGGAGGCAAAGGTGCTTGAATTCATAAATCTGAAATAAGGTAATGAGTGTGAGGAGGTATGCCTTGAAGTTTACACGAATGTCTAAGTATGCTTCGATGGTGATGGCTAACTCTCGAGCTCGTATGACCAAGTTTATCTTGTAGTTTCAAATTTGATTGTCAAAGAATGTAGAACTGCATTGCTTATTAAAGAAATGGACATTTTTAGGTTGATGACACATGCTGAAAAACTTGAGGAGAAATACCTCAAGAAAAGGACTAGAGAGTCCAAGAAAGCTCAGGTGGATAGTGGTGGTGTTTCTCACCAAAAGTTTGATGGTGATGGTGGATATTCTCAATATCATCAAAAGTTTTGCAATCAAGTTGCTCCCATGCTTCAGTTCAAAGGTTCAACAAAGATAGAGTATCTAACCCTAAGTCTCAAGTAGGTGGTTTTAACGGGTCCTCTATCATACTTGCCAAAAGTGAAACAAGAGTCATTTGGGTAAATATTAGTCAGTATTGATGCTTGTTTTGATTGTGGTGGAGTGAGTTACAAGATTGTGGATTGCTTTTTTTCTCTTAGCAAAGGTAGAGATAGTCACCCGCAGGTCAGTGTACGGCTTCAAGCCTCCCAATTCAACTGGGTACTTCATCTTATTTTGTTGGTTCTCAACATTAGAATAGATTCTATGCCCTTCAAACTCGACAAGGTTATGAGGATTCCCCCAATGTGGTCATTGGTATGTTATGAGTCTTCCATCTTGATGTTTATGCTTTGTTAGATCTTGGAGAAACTATTTAATTTTGTGACTCCTTACGTGTCTATCAGATCTGATATTAGTCCCAAGATCTTATTAGGACCTTTCTTAGTCTCTACTCATGTTCATGATTTGATCCTATCCAAGCGGGTTTATAGAAATTGTCCAATCTTTGTTCTGCATAAGGTCACCTCATTAGCTTTCAAAAAACACTAGTCTTTGTTATTTAGCCATAAAACATATTTTACAAATAAAATTCTGCTTGTTGGCTAACTAATCCTTTAAAGGAGTAATAGATTTCATTTTATGATAAGATGCGTGTCCTAGCCTTAGGTGCCTAGGTAGAGCAAATTATGAGCAGTAGAAGAACAAACAAGTACAATTTGAGATATCATGAGAACTAATTTTGTTAGGTATAGGACTATTCGAAATCGAATTGAAATTATTAACCTAAATTAGAAAAAAAAGCATTTATCAGTAATGAATAATTGATTTAACAATTTCAGTAATGATTTTTCTTTTTTTATTTTTTATTATTCGATTATGAATCTTAACAATTTGAGACTCTTTTTAATGAATTAATCAATAATTCAATAGTAATTTAAATAATTGTATTTATACCATTAGATATATAACGAGTTTAGATTAATACTTTTATTTCCAACTATTGCAAACTCTCAGTTATTCTACAATATGGCAATGCATGCTTTTGAGAAAGACACAATCTGTCAACTCATGTACATGATCTCGAGTCATCTTCTCCGAATCAAAAATTTTTGACTGCCATCCCGAACGTTTTCTCCAGATAATTCTTCCTCTCTATCGTGTCCCAAAATCTATTGATTTTAGGATGGTATTTCTTCTTTCTCCGGTGTCTAAACTGCTGCAATCGCTCTCTTTCCACGCTCAACGACGCGCCTTCATCTTCCTCTTCTCTACTTGCACAACAACTCAAAACCCTAAATTTGTTCCAGAATATCGATTTGAAAGGTGCAGATTGTAGTTGGAATTTGGGGGAAAATAGTGTTTTCAAAAATCAAATCAACGAGGGTTGGAGCCCTAACATTCTACTTTTTACTCGAAATTCTGCTACAGAGGCGCATTCAAGGAATCAATAGGCTCCCAACTTCGCAGTCAGAGCAACACAATACTCATTAGTTGTGCAAATCCCGTCCTCTACTCTCTGGTGACCATTTTTTGGTGACACTTGTTCCAGACGAAAATCAATCCAGGTTTAATCGTTCCTCTTCTTTCTTTACTTCTTGATTTGTGCAATAACTTTCTTGTTATCCTTCTTGTTGTATCTAAAATTCATGTTGCATATTGTTCTTGACTACACTATCTCACTTTCTTTCTCTTGCACTATTTCACTGTTCTTCCTGCTCTCACTAACATTGTGCATTGACTTGTTTACTTTTTGGCTTATTGATATTGTTCTATTGTTAAACTTCTTTTGGCTTACTGTTAAATTTCTACTGTTAGGGAGTTGTTCAAGTTTCCCAATATTATTGTTACGTGTGTCAGTGATTTATTGTTGTTGTTTTAAGTTTCTACTGTTGATTGTTGATTATTGTATATTATTACTAGTGTATATTTCTTGTTTTGTATTTTCTGGTTCTTTGTAGTTTAGTGAGTTATTAGTTCTTCGTTTAGTGGTGTCAGGATCTAATGGTAAATTAGGGTCATGTCGTCAGTTAGGGCCAGAGGTAAGGGGCAGGGGTGGTAAGAGGGGCATACCAGAGGCAAAAAGTCAAAGGCTCTTTTGGGAAGATTTGGATGAGGTTGTGAGAGGCATACCAGAGGCAGAAAACTCTTCATTGGAGGAAACTTTAATAGGCATATTGAGGTGACTACTAGCAGGTTTGAAGATATCCATGGGGGCTTTGGTTTTGGAAAGAGGAACGGAGGTGGTACGTCTCTCTTGGATTTTGTCAAAGTCTTTGAGTTAGTTATTGCTAATTCATGTTTCCCGAAGAGAAAAAATCACTTGATTATCTTTCGTAGTATGGTAGCTAAGACTCAGATTGACTACTTACTTCTCCGGAAAGGAGATAGAAGCCTTTGTAAGAATCGCAAGGTTATTCTGAGTGAAAATATTTTCATTCAACATAGGCTTCTAGTGATGGATTTAGAGATTAAGAGAGAAAAGAAGAGGACGATTATTAATTCCCAACCGAGGATTAGATGGGGCGGCCTAACTCCTATCCTTTCACGAGAGATAGAAGAAAAGTTGAGTAATTTAGAGGCTTGGAGTTGTGGCGGAAATGAGAACATTATATGGGACACTACTGCTGGTTGCATTAGAAAAGTAGTTATTGGGTTCTAAGGGTTTTGAGAGGGACTTTTGTTGGACGTTAGGGTGATTAGTGGTGGAATGACGAAGTCCAAGGCAAAGTGAAAGCTAAGAAGATTGCTTATATGAAGTGGTTGGAGTGTAGGGATGAGGATGAAAAGTGAAGGCTTAAGGAGAATTATAAGATGGCTAAGACAGAGGCAAAGATGGCGGTGATGAGTGCTAAGTCAGCAGTGTTTGAGCGCCTATATGAGGAGCTAAGTGATAAAGGTGGGAACAAGAGATTGTATAGGCTTGCTAAGGAGAGAGAAAGGAAAGCTCGTGACTTGGACCAAGTGAAGTGCATCAAGGATGAGGAGGGTGAGGTGTTGGTGGATGAGACTTCCATTAAGCTAAGTTGGCAAGCTTACTTTCATAAACTCTTAAACGAAAAAGGAGATAGAGATAATGAGTTGGGTAAGTTGGCACACTCCGAGAGCCATCAAGATTTTAGTTATTGCAGGTGGTTTAGAGTTGAGGAGGTTAGATATGCTATTAGTAGGATAAAGAGAGGCAAGGCGATCGGACCAGATGAGATTCCAGTAGATTTTTATAGAACATGGCCAAGGATGGTATAGAGTGGTTGACTAGGTTGTTCAATGCTATTATGAAGACTGCCAAGATGTTTGATGAATGGAGGAGTACAATGGTTCCATTGTACAAGAACAAGAGTGATATTCAAAACTGTAACAACTACAGGGGTATCAAGTTGTTAAGTCACACCATGAAGGTCTGGGAGAGAGTGGTGGAGATGAGGATGAGAAAAGAAGTGTCTATTTCAGAGAATCAGTTTGAATTCATGTCGGGGCAGTCGACTACTGAGGCAATTCATCTTGTTCGGAGATTAGCGGAGAAATATAGGGAAAAAAAGAAGGATCTTCATATGGTGTTTATTGATCTCGAGAAGGCCAATGACAAAGTTTTGAGGGATGTCCTATGGAGGTGTCTAGAGGTGAAAGGGGTCCCAATGGTATATATTAGGGCAATAAAGGATATGTACGATGGAGCCAAAACTCGAATAAGAATGGTGGGAGGAGACTCAGAGTATGTCCCTGTTGAGATGGGACTTCAACAAGGATCTGTGTTGAGTCCTTTTCTGTTTGCCTTGGTGATGGATGAGTTGACGCGGTCCATTCAAGAGGAGGTTCCATGGTGTATGCTATTTGCAGATGGCATAGTACTAATTGATGAGACTCGAACTAAAGTTAATGATAGATTGGAGGTTTGGAGACACGCTTTGGAATCCAAGGGGTTCAAACTGAGCAGGACCAAAACAAAATACTTGGAGTGCAAATTCAGTATTGCGAGGGATGAAACAAACATTGATGTGAGGCTTGCCACTCGGCCAATCCCCAAGAGAGAAAACTTTAAATATCTTAGGTCCATCATCCAGAGTAGTGGCAATATCGTATTGGGACTGCATGGATAAAATGGAGGCTTGCCTTTGGAGTATTATGTGATAAAAAGATATCACCTAAACTCAAAGGTAAGTTTTACAAAATGATGGTTAGACCGTCTTTGCTGTATGGGGTAGAGTGTTGGCCAATCAAAAACTCACATGTTCAGAAGATGCAGGTCGCAGAGGTGAGAATGTTGAGATGGATGTGTGATCATACCAAGAGTGATAAAATTAGGAATGAGATCATTCGAGAGAAGTTAAAGGTGGCCCCTGTGGCTGATAAGATGAGAGAAGCAAGATAGCGATGGTTTGGACATGTGCAGAGAAGAAGAACTGATGCGCCTGCTAGGAGGTGCGAGAGGTTAGATTTAGGAATTACACGAAGGAGTAGAGGTAGACCGAAGAAGTACTAGGGGGAGGTGATCAAACAAGATATGGTGAAACTGAATCTCACCGAGGACATGACCTTAGATAGAAAGGAGTGGAGGTCGCGAATTGGAGTAGCAGGCTAATAGGTTAGTAGAGTTAGGTTGATTTGGCCTTGGGGTACAGTAGGGTAGAAGGATTAGTCGTGTTCTTATATCCTGTGTTATCATTAGTCATCATTAATTTTTTTATTATTATTAGTTTGCATTTCTATTTCCTTTTATTTTCATTTTCCTTTTTTCATATCTAATTTATTCTGCTTATGAATTTTTAAGACGAGGGTTCCCAGGAAACAACCTCTCTACTTTTGAGGTAGTAGTAAGACTTGCGTACATTCTACCCTCCCCAAACCCCACTTGTAGGATTTCACTGGGTATGTTATTGTTGCTATCACCTTGTTTCTAAGTGATTTTCAATGATTCTTTTTGTAACAAATTCTAACAGTTGAATCGCTAACCAAACTAATAATAACCAATAATCGATAAATAAATATCTTAATAGTTCTGCAACACTTTCAAATGTGTACATATCAATAATGGATAAATCAAATTGATAAAGTTCAAACTCGAACAGAACCAACAAATACACAACCCTAGTCAAATGCAATAGAAAGAGCAACTTTATTATTGATACAAACAGTAGTTGCTACTGTACTTACAGGATGAGAAATCTTTAAGACTTAGGGTGCAGAATTTAAAGCCCGTAGGATACCCTACCAAGCTCCAGTGGCCTCTTGAAAGAAGGGTCTTGTAGAACACAAGTAGAAGCATTAAAATATGCTCCACAATCGAACTATACTAATAACTTGTGAAAACAAATTGATTAGTTTCATATTTTTATTTTTAGCTATCTCAAGTTTTTGATTATCCTATAATATAATAACGTTTGCTTTTGAACAAGATACAATCTATCAACTAGTGTGTATGATTTATTTGATTTGTCACCTTGTTTCTAAGTGATTTTCAATAATTGTATCAAAATTGATATTGTACTAATAACTATCAATGACTATAAACAACTGTCTTAATGATTATATAATGATTTAGCATGTCTACAAACGGATAATTGATCGGTCAAATCGATAAACTTCAAAACTAAACCAGCCTAAACCGATTGCGTACGGCTATGGTATTTACATGATGAGAAAGGTTAAGAGGTTGGGATGCAGAATTTAAAGCACTTGGGACACCCAACCAAGCTCCAGTGGCCTCTTGAACGAAGGGCCCTATAGAACACAAGTAGAAGCAGTAAAGTAAGCTCCACAATTGAATTGTACTAATAACTTGTAAATAGAAATCATATTATATTGGGGGGAAAAAAGCATATAGAGGACACCAGCAACACTAACTCTAGTGATACCAGTCAAGTGACTTTTACCAGTCATTTGGCAAGGTGATAAGGTAAGGAACTGAAAGAGGAGTGACGTTTATAAGACTAAATTTAACTGAGTTATATGATTATTAGCACCCGAGTCTATGATCCGAGGATTATCAACTACTCTAGACATATTACAAGCAAAGAAACAACAGTTACTAAAATCAGAGGGGTTTACAAAACCTGCATAATGGAAGCAGCAGAATCAGAGGTGCCCTGGCCAGAATACTCTTCATTTGTTGCAGCACATGCATCATTTGAGTCAACTGCTCTGCTGAAAACTGTACTCCCTTACTTTCAGGTTGGCCAGACTTCCCTGAAATCTCTGATTTTATATCAACTTGATCTTGAGGACCAGTCCCCTACACGCAGGCAGCAGTCCTGCTGTACTGATTTGAAGAGTTATTTGCAGAATTGAAACTGGTCTGGGAACTATTTGACTGTTCTGGAGAGCAAGTTTGCTGCAGTTGCCAATGACATGACCAGGTTTTTACAGTATCGGCAAAACACGTTATTCCTTTTGTTGACAAAATTTACCGTGTAAAAGCATTTTGATTCCTTTGGGATAAGCACCAGAATAAGGGGGTGTTTGGATTAGCTTTTTTAGAGTGGCTTATAAGTTAAAAGCCAAAAGCCATACGTTGGGAAACCCTACTTTTGGCTTTTCTTTTGCACTTTTCAACTTTAAAAAAGCAATTTTGTGTTATCCAAAAACTTCCAAAACTTAAAAGTGCATATAAATCAAAAGCCAAAAAAAAAGTCAATCCAAAGTTCCAAACACCCACTAAGGCTTATGTATCCCAGTAGAGAAAGCAACAACATTGTATTGAAAGATGGGCTTATAATTGGTGTTTCAGCTTGGCATTTCATCATTTATCAACATAGAATAGGCAGAGTCCACATCAGGTAGAGGTATGATCATTAAAATGCTCCTTCTTACACCAGAATAAACTAAACCTCATTCATTCCCATCAAAAACGGATTTAGTCCATGTTCTCTTCTATTTTCAGAAAACCTTCTTTGCAACCACATGTACAAGTAGGGTGGGTAATTGAATAAGCAAGTTCTTTTTTTTATTGATTTGCACCAGGTGTCAGAGTCTCTTAGAGCCCCGACTAATCCCAGGGGTGCACGGGCCCTCGGCAAAGAGTTTCCCGCAAGTGCACCACGGTTAATTCAGGTTTTACCCAGTCCGATGGCCCTCAGAAATTGTTTGCACCCAGCGGGTTTCGAACTTGAGACCTTGAAAGGGAGCAAACCTCAAGGCTCAAGTCAATTGCCACTACGCCAACCCCTGAGGGTTATAAGCAAGTTCTTTTATGATAAGTAAAACCCGCAATCACTACCCTTTTGGGGCGCATAGGCTAAAACCCCCGCTCCTATGCAATAGCTCGCAAACCACTTAGGAGAGCAATGTTTGAAGATCCTTAGAAAATAGAAGCAATTTCTTTTCTTATTTGGTGTACTTTAGTTCCATTTGCCGGTCCATATTACTTCTCAATGTTCTTCCACAGTTTTTCTGCACTTTCTGGGTACATTACAATCCTTGATCTAAGTTATAGACTACTCCCTCCTTCCCATATTAACTTAATTTGTAAGACAATGCGCACATATTAAGAAAAATTTTAAGGACATAATATAAACCATACTTTTAACTATTACCCTTTATGGAATCATAAATATAGCTTTGCAAGTAGCGTAATTTATCTCCCAAAAAATATAAAACTTCAATAAATGATAGGGAAAATATGAAAAAAGTTTCAAACATTCATCTTGAACTTTGAACAATTCAATTATTTTGAACAATGAAAAACAACCCGAAAATTAAGTTAATATGAGACGGAGGGAGTATTTAATATCCAGTAAGCACCATGTAAACTCCCTACACCATGGTTCAAAATAAGGATAATTTTGGGTTGGTGTACTTACGGTTCCATTAACAAGCCCTAGTTTGTTCTTGCAAGACAATCCTCCACTACCCATATCAAGTTCCATTGAACCTAGAAGTAACTAACAGTCCCTGGACTATCAAAAGGATGCAAATAGTATGGATGTGAAAAATCTATAGTTAAAGGAGCAATATCTACATTAGATGTGTCTGTCACATAAGTCGTATTTACCACTGGAGGAGCCATTGCCTCATTCAATAATCAGGAAGAGGAAAAAATACCATGTGTATCAATCCTAAACAGATGAAATTAGGGCAGCAAACCAAAAACAGTGGATGAGGAAGAACAATACCTTACTCTGGCTGAACCAAAGGAGGCACACCATTGAACCAGAAGAACATCCAGAGATCTTGAGCAGAAAATCAATTTCTCGTCTAAGCTGAGAAGCCTAATTCGCAACTGTGAGTCGTCGATGCAATTAACTTCCCGGCGAGGGTAACATCAATCTGGAAAGAAGAAGAACTGTACCACAATCCAAACTGTGATACCATGTTATAGTGCAGAATGTAAACAGTGACATCAGACGTTTAATATCTCAGGAAGTTCTTTCTAGATCCCCTAACCTCACTTGCTCTTTTGTGGATAATATAAATATTTGTGTGACATCAGACGTTTAATATCTCAGGAAAAAACTGAAACACCAGAACACAAGGCTCCAAAGGGAATAAACTTGAGATTAGCCATATTCTGATTTACTCACACCAATTTATCCCCTGGACTGAAAGGCAAAAAGACTGACAAATTAACCCAAAAAAACTGCAAGAGAGCAAAAGACAAATGGGGTCAACTACTTATGCAAAACAATGCAGTATCAATTCAGACAAAAAAATATCACAAAGTTAATCTTATTCCAGTAACTTTACAGGACATAAAATAAGACCAATGGCAGAGTGGTCAACGGAAGGTTGAACTCTCCATCAAAGTAAGCTCTAAAGATCAAGGAAGGCTTGAACAGCACTTCACAGAACACTATGAACATACTTTCAAGGGCTTCTATGAATGAGTTAAAATAAATTCTAACTGAATTTTTTTGCAAAACACCTGATCCCTGGCAATTTTGTAAATCTTCCTATTCCTTCACCTCGCTTTAACATAAGGCAGCATGTTAAAGTAAAAACAAGTGCAAGAACCCGACCTCCAATAAGGCCAACTAGAACAACCAAAAGGAGAGCAATATACATGGAATTATGCTCTCTTACAGTCAATTCTTCTTCCCCGACAATGGTTGTCTTATCAGTACTGTTAAATGATTCTTCAATGCTACCATCAGCAAGTCCTTCAGATGATTCTCCAGCACTACCAACAATCTCAACAATATCTGTCTTATCATCCATTCTACTTGCCACTGATGACACAATGCCATTGGATTGCATTTTTTGCTCACTGGAACCATCAGTTTCCTTCCTCCTTTCAATAACATAATCTATCTCATCCAGGAGCATAGGACGCTCAAAGGTTGAACCTTTTTTCTTTCTGAACTTCTTCGGAACAAGTTTCTTCATTTTTGATTTCATCTTCGCCCCGTGAGTTTTCTTTTCTTTGGATTCACATAAATCATATTTAGATTCCTCTCCTTTCTCCATAACATCCACCCCTACACATTTGGATTCTCCATCCCAAATACACTCAATCTTCTCCCTAACACATTGACTCTCCTCAACATCCGTTTCCCGTACAACCTCAATTTCTTGAATTTGAAGTCCAAAGTCAGAGCAACCATCCATTGACAGCTCTTTGTGCAGCAATGGTGCCTTAAAAACACAATCTTCTTCTTTGTCTTCTTCTTCTTCAACCACTTTGTCTCTAAAGATGTCCCAAATCCCCTGTATCATCAACCTAATCCTCCTCTGTAATCCCAAACAAAATCCATACAAACGTTCTCCTAAATATTCCAAGAAAAATAACAAAAAGGCTGACATGGTTACCCCCAGCACAAGATTATCCATCCCTAAAACCAAACCCGCCACGAGAGACATCTTCAAAATCGCCACCAAGCCCTGATTCAAACTGAGACCGCCATTACCCCACCCTTGTTCGTGGCAACTCTTAGGAGAATCAGGTTTGTCATCTTCCACTTGACCTACAGGGATCAGAGGACGAACTTCACTATCATCAATTATGAAGTGGGAAGTGGAGGGTAAAGTTTCAGGCGAAGGGGGAGGGGGAGGCGAGGGGGAAGGGGATGGAAGGAACAAAGGGTCGTCAGAGTATTTTTTCTTGGAGGATTTCTTGAATCTTCGGCGATTCTTGACAACAAGATCGACAATGGAAGTTGGAAAGCCAGTTTCCACCATAAGGGGAGATCCACTTTGAGAATTTACATGCTCCTTCACCAACTGTGAGATGCTTGTTTTCTTCACCTTCTTCCATGGAAAAGGCATCCTTATAATCGATCGAAAAGGGCTTTGAATCAAATTCAAAACCCACAAAATTGTTTTTGAATTCTCAGAAGGAAAATCTGAACAAGGATGAAGAGGTGACGGTTATGATTGTACGGACATGGCATGATCTTGACATGAAAATAACAGAGAGATTTATGCCTATTAAAAAAAAATGTTTTACGGAAGGGGAAAAGTAAAAGAGAGTGATGATCACTTGGTTATCCACTAATCAATGGAAACACCTGCCTGTTCTACTTTACGTGGCATTATTTAATTTAGTAAGGAAAAGGGTCAAAAATGCAAAAGGAACAAAAATGTATTCAATTTATACTTTGTCTAATCCTATCAGAAAAGAATCAAAAATATTCTTGATTTAGACTTTGATCCAAAAATGTCATTGTCAATGATACTTTAATTCAAAAATGATGATAAGGGAATTTTTGGACCAAAGTATTAATGATAAGGGCATTTTTTAATTAGTAAATATTTATCTTACTTCAATTTGAGGAAAAAAAATTAAAAAAATTTTTTTTGCTTTATTATAATTACTATTTTTATTGTTATCTAAATAAAAATCAATGTTTGGTTTAAAAATTAATGTTTGATTTACTATGATCTTATATTTATGATATATATTATTTGCTACAAGGGTACGATATGTTGAGTTAATATTATGTAAGTTACTACATATATTAATTAATGTAATGCAAAGGATAAAGAAAGAAAATAGAAGATATAGTAAAATACGTTACAAAAGAAAAATATTTTCGTTCCAAAACAATTGAAAGAGTTTTGAAGAAAGTGATGTAATGGTCTTTATTGCCATTTACATTTTCAATACGTTTTTTCTTTTTCTTTGCAACTCCTCCTCTTGAAAATCCTATATAAATGGGCTTTGTGAACATTATACAACACACAAAAAATAAAAGAAAAAAAACTCCTCCTTTCTTCTTCTTGAACAATTTTTTGGGCAATTGGTTTTTGGGCAACCTCCAACTTTCAGCCACGAGTGCACGTGTTTGAGAGTAACTGTGGAACCTTGGGGAGCGACCGGCTAGAGCGATTTGCACCAGAGTCGAGCCGAAATTGCTTTCAAGGCAGTGGCTTGCCACAACACAGTGTTTGTGATAAGTTATTCAATTCTACTCTAATATCAATATTGTAGTATTTTTTCAACAATTTGAAAGCGATATTCTTACATACAATATTGATAAATGGCTATTTCTTTGAACAAAACTTTTTCTGATTTGTCAAAGTTGGAGCCTTTGGATGGAAACAATTTTAAACATTGGTCACAAAAACTTTTGATTTTCTTTGAACAATTAGAAGTTGATTATGTTTTATTCAACGAACCTCCCAAGGATGGTTCTAGCACTACTACTGATTCTAGCAATGCTTTAACTATTGATGATGCTACTAAAAGAAAGTTTGAAAAGGATAACAAAACTGTTAGAGGACATTTGCTGAATCACATGACTAATCCTTTATTTGATTTATTTGTTACATATAAATCTGCTAAGGAAATATGGGATAGTCTAGAAAAGAAATATGGTGTTGATGATGCAGGAAAGAAAAAATATGTTGTTGGTCAATGGATTAAATTCCAAATGGTTGACAATAAATCAATCATGGAACAAGTTCACGAATATGAGAACTTGACTGTTGATATTCTCAACGAGAACATGAAAATGTGTGACATTTTTCAGGCTAATATTTTACTTGAAAAATTCCCACCATCTTGGAGTGATTATAGAAATCAGTTAAAATATAAGAAAAAGAATTTAACTCTTCAAGAACTTATCAATCACATGAGAACTGAAGAGGCAAATCGTCTCAAAGATAAGATGGAAGCACTTTCTCTTAATTCTCCTAAAGCTAGTCTTTTGGAGTCTTCTGGTATTGTTGTTAAAGAAAGGGTCAAAGACAAACAGAAGAAAGAAAAGGACAAGAAAAAAAAATACTTCAACAAACTGGAGAAACAATTTTAAAAAATCAAAGGACCTTGTTTTGTTTGTGGAAAACTTGGTCATAGAGCTGCTCAGTGCTATCAAAAAAAAGGACAAAACTCCAAGCAAGAAGGACAAGGTGATATCTTGCTGAGGGTAATGAAGTGATTACTGTTGTAGTTGTTGAGGCAAATCTGGTGGCTAATAAGACAGACTGGATGTTAGACACAGGTGTTTCAAGACATTTTTGTGCTAACAAGGAGTTATTCTACGAACTTAAGGAGTCCAATGATGATGAATGCATTTATATGGGTAACTCCACTACTGCTGGAGTTATGGGTAAAGGAAAGATTTTACTTAAATTAACTTCTGGAAAAACT
>JBCEWC010003720.1:0-29312 GCA_038996855.1 Solanum aculeatissimum
AAGAAGAAAAGTAACGTGTACTTTTCTGATTTTCCTCTCCTTCTCTTTTATCCCCAATACTCAAGAAGTTCCTGTGAAAATTCTTTGAAGGTTTCTTCTCCAAAAATGTTGGAACAAAATCTGTAGTAAGGTACGAGTTTAGACTGTAACTATTTCAATGTAGCTTATTTTTATATACATGTGATTGTACTAATTGACTAGTGAAATAATATTTAATGATCCTGCGAACTATGTATTTATTGATTAAATTATTCAATATATATTTTGGTTTCGTGTTATGGATCCTGTCTAATTATCGTGTTTATTTGCATTTTGGTTACTATGATGTTTTATATTTATGGATTACTAAGATATTGTTGTGTTGGGTTGATTAAAAGATGAAAAGTGTCACAGGTGTAATGTCTTTCGGGATTTAAACTGCCGGTAGTTGAATAATGGTGTATGTGGAATTAAGAGAAAATTGTCAAATAGTAACACTGTTGATAATGGTTATCAGGAACAATCTTTCTACTTCTAAGACAATGGTAAATTTACGTACATTCTACCCTTTTTAGATGCTACATTGTAGAATTATACTGAAGTTTTTATTATTGTTAATTACAGTGTCAATAATCCTTGAAGTGGTTGTGTGTAAAAAGAATGTTAAGAATATGGCTAGAAATTGAGCTAAGAACATAGTAATATAACTCTTACCTTCAGTAAAATACTAAGACAAGAGGGTAATGTATTATTGAGTAATATAAGTCGTGGAAGTATGTGTTTGCAACAAATTTTAAAGTGATAGAAAAATAAATTGCAATCACAAATAAAATATGAAGAAACATAATTTTATTGATAAACAATATGGGTACAAATCTGTTATCCCTTGATTCTTCTCTCCTATGATTTCTCCGTGATTCAAGTACCGTTAGTGGTGTATTACTCAAACTAAGATGATTTGGATTTGATCTCTATGAAATGATTCATGAGGATCTTCTTGAAGTGGTTGATTATCAAGAAGAGTTTCATATATATTGATCTCTTTATGAATATCACAAGAATTTATGGGATTTTTGAGATTTCGATCTCTTTAGGACTATCCAAAATTTGTGGGATATTCGAGATTTTGGTCTTATGCCCCAGAATTTGGGGATATTTGAGATTTTGATCTCTTTATGAATATCCAATGAATTGGTGAGATATTTGAGATCCCTTTTCAAGGGAATATAATACCTTTTATATAGGCATGGATTAGAATTTAGGGTAAAGTAGCCTAAAAGAAAACATCCAAAAAAATTCGACTAAAATAGAACTCATCTTGTAGAGTCTACAAAATTTAAATGTCTACAGCATGATATATGTTGTTTATTGATTTTACGATGTGTTGCGCGGAACTAATTCTAGTCCAACTATGATGCCTTCAGTACGTGTGGATTAATGATACTACTCTTGCTGCACTCTTTGGGGTGCTGGTATATATTACTGGTTGTTTGAAGCGTTGGGATGGCGAGTATTCGTCATCAACTTCTGCATACTATTTCCTCGAGTAGAAGTTGTATGTTTTATTTTGACATCTCTTGTATATGTCTGGATTTGGTCCTTGAAAAATGTTGAATGCTTTTGAAAATAGAGATGAGTTACTTTTATTGTTTTTTTATATTGGCATATTTGTTACTAATGAATTCCTTTGAAAGTTTATATGCATAAAAAAAGATAATGGATGATATGAATTCGCTTATTGAATTAGAATCGAGTAAGAATCGAGTAGATGTTCACATCTTTTTCTTAGTGGCAGACCTAATACAAAACACCGGAATATGAAAAAAATCACTATTTTTTGTTCGAATATTCTGTGTAGAGATAGAAAGCGATCAAACAATTAAAAAAAAACAGTCGGCATAAATCGTATATTATTTTTTGTTATATTAATGTCTCATCAGTTCTTTACATTGTGTCAAGGAATGTATACAATTACGAGAAGAAAATCATAAACATATAGAGCAAAAAAACTTTAAAGAAAAAGAATAGATTAATAATGGTATAATAGATAAATCTGCTCTTTAACTTGATTTCAACCGGTATGACTATGCATTTCGACTTTGGATATGCACAAATACATACCTGTATAAATTGAACAAGTAGACATCCTAAGTGGCATAATTATTGTAGGATGCTGCGTTGGACGTGAACTACCACATAAGATGCCAAGTAGGACATGTGTGTCTCTAACTTTATACAAGTTTAAGTATCTACTTGTGTATATCAAAAGTTAAAAGCCATAAATGTCAAATGAAGTCAAGTTAAAAGATACGTTTATGTGTAATGGTTGAACAATAATTTTGAACTTGCTATTAGTGACCTCTTCCACGATGACTTGGCCCAGTGTATGCTCTTTGTATAACGAAATTTTCTACCATTGATGAGAAAGGCTGTTCTTTAAGAGGTCTCAACCCCTCAACTTGCATGCAGTTATTGAAAAAGAAAACAAAGAGGATTATTAACAAGGCATTTACAACCAAGAGGCAAGTGTTGAAGCACTTAATCATTTTTATTTTTATTTTTAAGAAAAAATAAACGGTTGGGCTTGCAATTTTGGTCGAAAGGATGATCCTTATATATAAAGGTGACATTCAGGAGTTAAATAGGTATATTTCTTTGACCAATTGGTTAGGCGCAGGAGGAGCAAAATGTCCTCATATTCATACATTTGAATTTTCAGTTTGAAAATTTTTAATACATTTGAATGCTAAGAATTTTAGTCAAGGAATGAGGCAATGAATATTTTATTACTAGATCTGTTCTAAAACAACATTCTCCGTTGTCAAATATCCTAGATTGAGCATTTTTTATTCAACTTTTCATATAACTTTTTGGCTTTAAAGAAAGAGATATATATGTTCTATAAATAAAAACATTATAGTTTGACTTGTGTACATCTACAATATAAAGAAACAAATGAAGTTATATACATTGCAGGTATAAAATATTTTTTCCCACTTTTAGACCACCTAATATATTTAAGAAATTATAAGCTTTCTTAAAATGTGAGATTTGAGATCTTCAAAATACAATAGATTATCTACTACAATAAGTGAAAAGTAGTACTTGATGGTGTAAAAATTCATTCCACGGCCGTATATATAACATAAACTTAAAAGAACTTTTTTTAAAAAGTGTGCTTAGGGGCAAAGGGAAATGGAAAAAGAGAAAGAAAACTTTTTAAAAGAAAGTGTTGATAGGGACAAGGGAAAATGGAAAATGGGAAGAAAGTCTTGATTTACACAATCAAATCCTTCAAATAATATCTTACAGGTAATTTCCATAAAATGTAAGATTCGTAATCTTAAAAATAAGGCACATTATTTATTATAAAAGGTAAAAATAACCTGCTATAATGTATTAAAGAAAGGATACAACCTTGGTGTATATAAGTTAAAGCTCAAAAATTAAGGGCAACTTAATCTCATTTGCCAAACTCTTGTTTGACAGTCTTTTCAAACTTATAATATCGATAGATAAAATGATTAAATCATATAGAAACTGATCGTAATGGCAGGATCATTTGAAAAGAAAAGAATGAGATATGTTTTGATACTTTCATGATTCTCATCACCTACCATCATATATATCTATATATTGGTGGAACCACGCTTCTCAACTTTATCAAAGACCCAACTTCACTTCACCATCACGACACTCAAAAAAAAAAAAAAAATCATTCTTGTTGTGGAGTACAATGTCCCGTTCAATTCCATACCTCACTACATCTAATTTTACCCTTTTACCAAAGTATTCTTTAATCCAGGCCCAAATATATAGTTGAATATTCAGTTTTGTTTTCTCGACAAATTTGGTGCAACTCTTAATACTAATAGTATTTTCCACCTAACAATAGTCAAGGCTTACTGATATTCGACCACGTATCTAAGAGACATGAATTTATAAAACAGAAAATGGCCATATATATTTTAATCTACTCTTAAAAATTGCTTAAATATAGCACTCGTTATCCTTTCAAGATAAGTGTCAAAAACACATTTAATCTATCTTTTTTTTAAAAGTTTTATATCTAAACTATAGGAGTGTGAGTTTCAGCCTAAACAATCATTTATTAGTTTAAGAATATAGTTCAGGTATATTTTTAATACTTATCTCTATATTTTTTTGTCCAAATATATATTTATAGTTTCAATTTAAATACACCTCTCCCATTAAATACACCTCTCCCATTAATTTTTTTTCAAATATTTTTAGTGCGTACAATATTGTGTCAAATGTTACTATTTATAGGATAGGATTGAGGAACACAAAGAGTTGTCGTTAAAATGACACTAACGCATTTTAGATCATGGATGAGAGGTAGGACTAAAAAAACTATGATGAACATAATTAGTGGGAGTTATTGTATTTACATAATGGAGAGTTACTGGTACAAAATATTTCATGTAGCAATATGATGGTTTACTATTTAATATTTAATTTATTAAATATTTTATAATATTTTAATTTAATATAGGAGTAAAACTATAATCTAACTTTTGCCTAACATTCTTCCTACTTTTAATAATAATAATAATAATAATATGTGTGTGTATATATATATATATATATGATGCATATGTTTCAATCTACAGATATTCTTAGAAATAAATCAAATTACATGATATAATCAACAATTCATATTTAATTAATTCATATAGTTGTAGGAAAATCATGTCATATTGAGATAAACCTGTAATGACGTTGTAGGTCAATTTTATGTTTTTGTATTATTTCTATTGTTTTGAGCTTCTATATAGTAATCTCAGATCTTTTATGATATGTTGGAGCTATCAGGATGGTTATTGGATGTTTTGGTTGTGATATATGCAAATTTGCAAGTTAGCGAGAAGTTAAAGCTACAAAAATGAGATTTTCTGATAAAATTCTAGTAAACGGCCTCAAAATGAGATTTTGACGGTTCCATCAGTTTTGGAATGATCAAATTGTTCTAGAAGGGTAGTTGGTCTGAGGATGGAGGGTCCCGGTATAGTTTTGAGCTAAAAGTTGCAAAACGAGTTCAACCGAAAGCTAAAAAGTGTGTTTCTATAAAAATTATGCTAAACACACTAGGAATAGAAAACTGGTAGTGCGGTGAGCTCTGGAACATTAAAAACAGTCTGAAGTGACTCTTCGTCAGTTGACGGGGACATCATGTTGCATTTTGACCCCCTCAATTTTTTTAATTAAATTTAGCAGAAAAGAAGTGGAACCTTTATTTTTCTGTAGGATGCTCCGTTGGAAATTCATATTGCACCGTTGGATCCAGAACGTAGAAATTCACGTGTTTACATTGTTCGTTTACGTAAAAAGGACACCAGACGCCCCCGAGAATGCCCCAGGAATGTTTTCAAGTTGGATGGTGTAGCACCAACAAAATTAACCCTCCGCATTCGTAGAGCAGGTCAATTCCCCTATAGCTCTACGTTCGTGGGGCCTTGTTCGCGTTCGCGGAGGCCATGGGGGTGGTCTATAAATGGGTCATCACCCTCACGAATAACTCACTCTCCAAACTTCCCAAAGTTGTAAAAACCATATTTCAAGTCCAATTTTGACGATCCAAAGATCCATGTGACTCAGTTTCTTGCAAGGAATGTCATGGTGAAGTTAAATTTGGGATTCGACATGCATTTTAAGGTAAATTCTCTGTTTTAGTTGAGTATATTCTCAAAAATGGTGACAACTTTATGTGTTGATATCATAGCCGATTCTTGACTGAATTAAGTCAGACTTGGGTCTAAACTATTCCACGTTCCGAGGGGACTTTGTGGTATGCTAGGGGTTTGCTGAAATTATCCAATTTTAGAGAATTTTGACCGAGAAAGTTTTGAAAAAATATTTTTCTGGTAAAGTTTTTAACATCGTTTATGGGGATTTTCTTGGTCTTCTAGGGTCCGTTTTGGGATGAATTTGTGGATGCAGACTCGAGTTATTGTGGGAAATATTTTTTGGGATTTTTTTGGGATTTCAGGCACATGTCCTTTTTTCCATTTTAGACACCTTTGGCCTAATTTCACTCGTTTCTCATGATAATACAACAAAACTGACCGTGTTAATATTATAAATTATGTTTTCACAGTTGATAAGCATCGAAAGACTATCAGGAAAGTAAAAGCTCAGCTAGAGTGACTTGGTGTTTGAGGCGTCAGTTTCCATGTAGGCTATGTTTTCCCTAAATCTTAGATTGGGTGCAATTACGTGCATATTGAACTGAGATGTATTTGAGATGTTGTGCGGTATGTGTAGTATATGTTGCCTGATGCTATTGAGGTATGATGACTGAAAGACTACTTATTGCCTACTTATCGTACTATGACTTAATTCTAGCATAAATACGATTTTGTTGAGCCTAGTTGTTGTGGATCCAGATCTGGATAGGCTAGAAAGAGATTATTTGATTCTACGGTCTGAGACCTAGATGATGTACCCTGTGGTTTAAGTCTCCAGTGGCCACATCCGAGTGTTTGAGACCCCAGGTGATGCGTCCCGTGGTCTTATTGTCCAGTGGTCATGTATGAGTATTTGAAATCGAAGTGTCAATTCTAAAGTGGTCCGAGCACTTGTCGTTACTTAGGGCCTAAGGCCCCTTGAGTACATGTTAGGGCTAGGCCTCGTGATTGACATTTTGAGATGAGACACTATTGTTTATGCGAGGAAGATTATTTTTTTCCCTGGGGGATATATACCACTGTTATGCATGTATATTTTTGGTTGGCATGTGATTGTTGGGGCAAGGCCTCAGGATTGATTGCCCATGGATCCACACACCTATTCACACCCTGATTATGTATGGGTGTACCTTCTAGACTTATGGGGGCTTAGGGGGAATTCAGGCATAGACACTAGGGCCTTACACCCACATATAACTGACCCTTGATCTGATTATGTAGAGAGTTGGGGCCTATGATGGTTTTGTGGGGTTCAGTGATGGCCTGCCAATTATATTATGTGCCGATGTACCTCCTGGGACTTATGGGTGCTCGGGTGGCATACAGGCATAGATATTAGGTCCTTGCACTTGTGTATGGTTAATGGTTCTGTTTGGTTTGAGTTTATAGGGTCAATTTATGGGACAACTACTTTTATCTACATTTGATCTTCATTATGAACATTATTTCACTCAGTTGGCTGATGATGCCTACTGGGTATTTTTTTCTAGTACTCACCCCTACTTCTACATCTTCCCATGGCACAAGTCCAGGATCCAGGCCTAGGCACGGATTTTGGGGGGTCTAAGAGCGTAGGAGACTTTTTTTAGTGACCATTGACAACTCTAGCTTCGTTACAATTTTCTTCTTTTGATGACTGTCTTTTGCTTTCAGACATTGGATTTGTACAATAGTATTATGTATTTATAGGAGCACTCCTGTGTTGTATACTATATTTTGTTTATGCTATGTAAGTATATTGGTATGTACTTTTTGTCTATTATACTTCTGTACAGTTGACTTCTAGGTTCTGAGTAGTTACAATTATTATGGTTGTGGTCTTAGCTAGAAGCCAAGAAAGGTACCATGGGAATGGGTTATTGGCTTGCCATTAGGTGGAATCCGATAGGCACCATCATAACTGAGACCGAGTCGTGACAAGTTGGTATCAGAGCCTCAGGTTCACTGGTCTCAGTTGTACAAAGTTATCGTCAAGTAGAGTCTTGTGGATTGGTACGGAGACGTCTGTGGCTTATCCCCAGGAGGTTACGGGATATTTAGGATCTTTCCTATTTTGTTGATTCTTATTATGTGTTCTGCCAATGATCCTTCAATTTCTGGGGAATCAGACCTTTTCCATTTTTTGCAGATATGGCACATAGAAAACTAGGCTGGGGTCGGGACCGAGGTAGGGTTGCACCACCAGTCCCAGATAGAGAGCATTCCCTTGAGCCCAAGGAGAAGCTATGATCTCGACTCCGCGCTTAGGCTTAGCATACACCCCTGCTTGGAGGTTTCGAAATGGTCGTACTCAAGTATTTAACCTAACATGGGTTAGGATCGTTTCCACGAGGAATATGGTAGACTTCGGATTAGCACACTTCCGTAAATTGAATTTATATACTCTACTATCTCCTAGAAACAGAAAAACAAAAAAATAAACATAACAAAGGGAGGATTTGCGATTAAAATAAATTCTATACTATAATAACAAGTTGTTTGTAATTAGTAGAGAAACGAACTAGGGCAACGTGTTCCCCATGACTCCCTAACTAAGTGTTCTTAGATACTTGCGACTCTTTTCTGGTGTGTAGGTGCAGGACAGTAAGTTAAGTTCTCCTAAATCCTTGATCGGGCATCTAGGTGAATTTCATCACATTACTGGATCGATCTTTAGGATATGGTGCTACTAATCCTTACTTTTTATCCCAGACCAAAACTACTACCCCTAGTAGCCTGATTAGTTGAGAAAAAATTGATCAACCTCTATTAATTAATTGTTTTCTTAATTGTCACCTCCTGGATCAAGCAGGTGATACTAGGCGAGTTCTAACGTAGGACTTTCGTTAAAAATCAGATAAATTGAAGAAGTTAATTAATACATCCTAAACACCATAAAACAAATTGCAAGTAATCCACTTTTATCTTAGTTAGTTCGTCATGGTTTCCACAACCCTAGTTGCGGATTTCACACATACTTAAGGTATGATCAGAAATCATGTAAGAAGAATACATAATTAAATAACTTACGCAACAAGAATTGATGAACATAATCTGAAATCTCAATGAAATTATAAACTTGAATTAATAGAATCACCAAATATTGTTCACAGACTCTCTAAATTATTGTATCTAATGTTCTAAGACATTCTCAATTGATTTATATCTGATAAAAACCTAAAAAACATGTTTATAGTACTTAAAATACAAAGCTAAAACGAAATAGGATAACTGTGTTGACACCAGTCACGAGCACCTTTTATGACTCGTAAGACAATTCACGACTTGTGAGTTGAGGTCTCGTGGAATGTGGTTGTAGCTACTGGAACCCTTCACCAGACCTCCTTCACGAGTCCTGTAGGATTCTATGACATGTGAAGGGTTTCGTTTGAGCCACTTTCAGCAACTCTTCACTTTCTGCTTCTTCAGTTCACAACCACACTCTACGACTAGTATGTTGGTTTACGACTAATGCTCGGATCTCGTAGAGTGGGACTCACTTTTCAACCCCTCACTGGAACAACAAACAAAACCCCTTTTACGACTCATGGAATGACCCACGACCCGTAGAGGGTCTCGTAAACTGCCAATTTCCTGCAAAATTTGTACTTCGTACTCAAAAACATGTCAACACTGAAATCCTGCAAAAAAACAAACATCAAATCTACTAACATCAGTTTGAGAATGCACAAAGTCCTAAGTTTTAAGCATTAAAAGTGTTGTATTTTGGCAGCACATCAACACTATCAACTAAAAATTATTGCTTGTCCTCAAGTGATGAACTTAATCTACTTAAGCAGCACAGAGACACAAACATCAACACAATGGCACAGAATACATCAAAATCTCAAATAGATACCCAAATCACCTCAAAATACAAATCAGTTAGCTATCCAATAAACTAATGCAGACTATAAAATTCTAATAGTGCAACTATCACAAGTCATGCAACCACAAATAAGCAACATATCACTGAATTAGTGAAGTATCACAATGCAATGTAGGTGCCCTCACAAAAAGAAGTCCCATCATACACTCAAGGTGATATTTTCAGTTCAAGTTCATTGGGACTGTATCAAAACACTCACTCTCACAAAAGATATTCAACTATTGTGCCCAATACCATATGTTTGCCCCTATACTCTAGATTTATGACCTATTGACTAGTCAGACTAGGATCACATTAGGAATTTTTAAGCTTATAATGTAGGATCAGGGGGCTTTGGAGTGATTATATGGATACATAGTGACTACAGGCTTTCTTGATACTGAATTATTCACCACTTTCACCCTAACAACCGATCACTTTTCTTTTCTTCTCCCGTTTCCCATTTTTTCAACTGTTTAAGGGTGCATTTTTCTTCTTTTTAGCACTTTTCCCTTATTCATGTACACTATTTTGAACTTTGACAAATTTATCATTTTTCTTGCACCCTTTTCATTCTTTTTCTTCCCTTCTTTGTATCACTAAGAATTTTCTCTTCTTTTTTTATGACTTCTCCTCATTCCAACCACCCTCAACTTAGGCTTTTGGCCTTAGATGAGGTGCACAATATCTATCCTCCAAACCAGGGCCACTTTTTGGGTAGGCACCCTCAACTTAGGCTTTTAGCTTGAGTTGAGGTGCACAGTGTTCAAGGAAAGACCATGGCCGAATTTAGGAATTATCATTTATTAAGGTTCAGGCTTATTAGGTGTTTACAAAGAATAAGGTCAACATTAGGCTAAAAAATAGGGATCAAGGGATAATTAACATCTTTGGTTGGTTATATTTAAGCTAAGTGGGCTAAATTAGAACAATGACCTATGATCTTTTTCTAACCAACTAACCTAAAGTCTAAATCCTGAGTAACAAGGAAAGTTCTAAATTAAAGCACAGTAGAGAATCATGCAATTACGCTCACTCACTCATGCCACTGCTTTACATGTTAACACAACTAATAGATCATGTTTTTTATCACAGTCACACACTTATCAAAACAAACACTATCAGATAATCTAATCATGCATGGTTACTATCAAACTAGCAAAACAAAATTTTAGTAGGTATCAATTTTACACAAAATTTACTATGCCATAGATATCAATACTATGTACTACACATGCTACCAAAAATATTCTAAACATGTCGGTTCAACATAAAATAAAAATCCATAAGGAAAGAACACAAGCAAGAAAACCCCTTAGAATAAAAAATTAGGATAGTGATAGGCCAAAGTTACTCAGACTTCACTGAGGCTGTATAACCACCCATACCCCATAAAAAATATTGTGCATTGTCCTCAATGCACGTGAGTGAAATATAAGGAACTAGGGTCAAAAGAAACATACCTGGGTGCCTAAGCGCATCTCTCGGTCTCACTCTGTCCACCCTCCATAAGCCTGGTGAACTTCTCAATAGTAGGAGCAAATTGGGAGGAACCCTCGCCTCTAAGCAACTGGCATGCACACTCTTGTCTGGCCTCCTCCTCTAGGGATCTGGCTAGGGCTATCCTCAGGTCCTCCTTCTTTGTTCGCTCACAACCAAGGAACTCTACATCTACAACATCTGTGCGGTGCTGCTTTCGAGTGAAGTCTATGTGGGCTCCTCTAGAGTGAACAGGTCTATAAATAGTGTTGCAACTGGCATGGTAGATGTCAAGCCTAATAGAGTAACCAATGCTGCAACAATGTCGACCCAAAGCTATTGAACCTCTGTCTACATAGCCGACAAATCAATAGAAGCCATTGTGCAGAGGCTCGTCTTGATCCGCTCCTTGAATGCGTTGATGTGGGAATCCACCGGTGCAAGTCCATCTCTGATGGCGGTAGTGGTGAATGCCTGTATGAGACTCTTTACCTCTGTAACAACCTGGTGGACCCAGAGCCTCAACTACTTTAGTAGCTAAGCCAACTGTGACTCAGCATGTGTTAGTCTTTGTGCCAGTTCCTGAAAAGATGTTGCCAACACAAATGTGATGCCGACAGGTACTGAAGTCATGAATACAGACTCTAGGACAACAATAGTATCAATAGTGGTTCTCCTCCTCTCAGTAGTCTCAGTCTGTCGGGGCCCCTCTGTAGGCTGTGCAACAGCAGAATTAGAGGGCTCAGTCATAGGCACGGAGGTAGACAAGTCTGGAAGTACAATCTCTGGCCTCGGTGTCCTACGCAGAGCAACTATATTCTCTTCATCCTTGATTAGGATGGCATCTAATGTGTGTTGTACCTCCCGTAGTATGGTGCAAAATATGAATCCTTGCTGTCAAACATAGATGGTATATCAAGCATGGGAAGGGGGTTGTCATGGACCTCTTCAGGGCTGCCTCATGTATTTGCTCTATGATAAATGTGACCTTGTTGATAGCATAGCCAGCCAATATACTGGCCACCAAAATAGCTTTCTCTAGCGTCAAGGTGTTGTCCACAACTGTAGGCTGGATCCTCGAGCGAACCATCGCCCACCAAAATTTGGTGGGGAAGCTAAGCGAAGCCTTGACGATAGGATCTAAAGATGTGGCTACCCAAGCAGGTTCAGGTTGTGAAGCAGTAATGTGGGTAGCCACCCTCCTCATCAAATGGGTCTGATGCTCCAGGTCTCTCATGAATCCCAAGTCGCATTCCTACCCCACTCTATGGTCGAACTCTGCTATAGAACTGGGAGCCAAAAACTCAGGTCCAAATAGCATTTTTCGGATGGTCTCCTCTGAGATGTTGACCACTCGGCCCCGCACTCTGACCTCCTCTAGACTCGGTTGGCTGAGGGGCTTCTTCCCCTTGGGAAGAGTATTGTGTATCATGGCGGTGTAGGAGGAGAATAACTCTCTTACCAATATCGGTGAGTACCTCCTAGCCGGTTGTGACAACCACTGGAGTTCATGTCGTACGATGGTTTCCTCCAGCCTCGGGACTTTATTGAGTCCTCTGGTGATGACCCGGGACTTCTCCAGTATAGAACGAGCGGGTCAGCCATGCTTGTTTCTCTGCATATCCTCTGTAAAGATGGTCTGCATGTCCTCGATGCTCCACCTGTTGTGCTCTGTGTCTTGTGATGACTCAAATGGGCGAGGGCTGGAGGATGATAAGGAGTTTGAACCCTTCTCAGAACCAGATCTGGACCCCCTCTCGGAGGAAGTCATTTGAATGCTACTACTAGCCCGGTCACCTCCCTCATCAGACTAGGGAGGGCGTACCACAATAGCTTGCAATGTAGCATGCCTTGGAGATACCTGAGTCTGTCGTGGCTCTATATCAGAGTGTGGCTGGATGCCAAGCTCCTCTACAGAGATACTATTCTCGGGGGCATGCACTGAATCTGTGGCCTCGTCTCACAGGCGGGCCTTCATAGCTTAAATCTTCTCTTTCTTTTATTTAGGGTTCATGGTACCTGCAAGACACATAATTACAAAATGGATTAGTTCCATGAATTACAATCCAAAGCACAAGAAAATTTTTAGAACTGGATTGGGGAAATTTGGGTTTACAAAACCCTCCTTATGAGTCGTAGAATGATCTACGACTCGTAAAGGGTTTTATGAGGTAGTGTGTAGTTAATATTTAGCTCACTGGACTTGCATCCATGAGACCCACTCATGACTCGTAGAATGCTCTATGATTCATAGATGGAGTCATGGATGTAAGTCATTACTTAGGTTCAACACTGGCAACCAATACGAGACCCATCTATGAGTCATGGATCGATTCACGAGTATGAAAGGTCTCGTATGATGAGGCATCAAGATAAATCAACACTAGATCCTTCTACGAGGGGTAACCACAACTCGTGGATTGATCCACGAGTCGTAGAAGACCCTCGTAGACATGGCCAGTGTTCAAAAGTTCTTTTGAAAACTCATCTATGAGTTGCCCCAACCAATTTTATCAATCAAACAACATGTATAGGCAAGGATTTATGCACCCATATACAAATTCACACCAAGTTACCAACCCAAAACATATCTTACCCCATCAAAATGATTTATTATGCATTTTAATTATTCCAACCATTCATCAATATGTGTACTAACTACTTGGCCATGTGAATACATTTTCAATAAACTATATTGACTAAGTAGTTGCACCATAACTGAACTTTAACACACCCTCCCTTTTCGGCACTCAATGCAACCTTAATTAATGAATCACAAGTTATGACTAAATTTTTAAGGCGTAGAAATAAATTCCCGACTCCACTAACCCATCCCCGACCCCATTCAAGCTCTCTAAAAATCACAATTCAATAGGAAAAGTTTTAGAGACCAGAGACTTATCAATTTGAAATGAGATTGAGAAGAGAGTGATGGGGAAGCAGTGGGGGTTCAGAACCCTAGGGGATGTGGGTTCACCAGAGTTTGGCCGAAAAGGTAGCGTGGGTTGATGGATTTATGGTCAGAAGTTGATGGGGTCATCGTTCTAAGGGTTTTCGATCATTCGTTATTTACAAATAAGGGGTCAAAATAATTTTGACCCCATATTTAAACAATACCGGGTTGGGTTGTAATTTGGAGTTTTGGCTTCACGAAAGCCCAATTACAGGTCGTGGAATGCTCTATGGCCCATAAATTGAGGTTTCATGGAAGCTTGAAACCCTTTTATCCCCACCTTTTGTCTACAAGTCCTAATACGAGTCGTATCTTGCAAAATAAATCGTAACGAGTCTCGTAAACCACTTTGACACTTAGGCAAATTTTAGGGACTTACCTATGGTCAAAAATTGCAATCCATGACCTGTAGTTCTATATACGAATCATGGACTTGGTTTGTGGACTGGAGTGCATCCTACCCTTGCTCACTGGAGGTTTTTACGAGATGGTCTAAGGGTCGTGAAATGCAGCACGACCCGTAGAGCAAATCGTGAACTCTAGTTTTTATTCTTTTTCAACCAAAATTTGCTGACTTGGTCTGGTACCTGCAAAACCTACAAATACACAATGTTACCCTATACAACTCTAGTCCATTTTCCAAAATTTATAGTCTAAAAAAATACAAAAAGCTAGCCTAATCTAAAATCTAAAGCTAAAAACTAAAACTAAACTGTAATTATTATAAAACTATTTTGGGTTGCCTCCCAAGCAGTTCCTGATTTAACATCAAAACACGACATGGGCTATTTGATTACTTAGACTTCATCATTAGCCCAGACTTCCATCTTAAGCTCATCAGGCCTCTTCATTGATCTGCAGACGTTGAAGGTGACTTCTTCGTCATTCAATCTAAACTTGAGGAGGTCAAATTCCATGTCCACTAGAGCTCGCCCAGTGGCCAAGAAAGGCCTTTTCAAGATTATTGGGACATCAAAGTCGACTTTGCAGTCTATGATAAAAACGTCCGCGAGGAATATGAACTTGTCCACCTTGATGAGGATATCATGAAAGATTCCCACCAGCTTCTTCACAGTACGGTCAGCCATCAAAAGTTGCATGTTAGTTAGTGTAGGGGCTGCCAGGTCGAGCTTCTTGAAAAATCACAAGGGGCATCAAGTTAATGCGGGCACCAAGATCACAAAATGCCCTTGCGAGCTCCACATACCCTATAGTGCAGGGAATGGTAAATGCTATGGGGTCCTCTCTCTTTTACACCAAGGACCGAGTAGATATAACACTGCAATGTTGGAGCTCTTGTGAGAGCTCCTCACTCACAATGTGTTTCTTCGTCACCAAATCCTTTATGAACTTTGCGTACCCGGGCATCTTCTCCAGCGCCTCAATTAGTGGGATGTTGATAGAAATTTGCTTCAACATAGACAAAAAGTGTTTGAACTTACCTTCCTCCTGTTTTTACTTTAATCTTTGTGGGAAGGGAGGAAGAGGTCAAGGAATGGGTTTTGACCGTGTTGACGCAATATTACTTTCCTCAGTCCGAACACCAACATCTCTAACTTTGGATTGCTTATCCACAAACACCCTCATCATGAACCTCATCATCATCTACCGGCATTAAAGGATCAGTGGTCTGCTTCCCATTACGAGTTGTGATAGCCATACACTGCCCTTTATTTTTTGGATTCTGGATAGTATTACTGGGCCGAGTACCCTTCTGGCGTTGGTTGAGTTGGGTTAAGATCTGGAAAAATAGCTACTCGAGGTCCTTAAATACAACTGAATGAGACTCAATCTTCTGATTATTACTAGAGATGTAAGTCTTCATCCTCTTCAATGTCTCATCCTGCGCATCAGCCTTCTTCGACAACCTATCAAACATCTCATTGACCCTGGATGAACCTGCACCAGAATCATGATAGTGGGGTGGAACATAAGTGTCACTTCTATAACCATCTCTGCAACCCCACCTGGCATCTCTTTGTTGGAATCTATTTTGATCATAGAAGCCACCCCTATTATTGTTGTTATAGGCTCCCTCACGTCCATAGTTCCGACCTTGGTTTCCTTTACCTTGGCTTCAATAGTCCTGATTGAACCCCTAGGCATTAGGACAGAAACCCCTCATCTGGTTAGATAGGAAACAAGCCTCATCTTCAAAATAGGGTTCCTCATACATGGGTGCTCGGACAGACTGATGAGCGGCTATATTCACCTTCTCAGCATTCTGTTTCATCCATAACTCCACATTGGTACTAATTTGTGTACGTTCCTGCTTCACTTCCTCACTAACCTATGCTTGCACCGACATAGTAGTAATTACAAATGAGCTCCTTGTTGTGGCCTTGTCCCTTGTGCCACATGCATGATTTGTTTTGACCACCCTCTATAGCCTCTCGGTGATCTCCTGGAAGGTGTGATCTATGAATGATCTGCCTATGATGGTGTCAGCGACTGCTTGCCTGTTCTCATCAAGAGATCTATAGAAGATTTTGACCAGGGATTCATCTATGATCTTATGGTCAGGAACCCTTCTCAGACACTTTGAAAACCACTCCCATGTAGTATCGATCGAATCACCAGGCAACTGCTCAAAGTAATTAATCTTCTTTTTTAGCTCAAAGTAATTAATCTTCTTTTTTAGCTTGAGCTTTTTGGAGATGGGGAAATATCTCTCCAGAAAGGCCATCTACAATTCAGTCCAACAGGTGATCAAACTCTGTGGGAGCTCAGCCAACCAAGACATTCATTTCCAGTAAGAGATAATTGGAACACACAGAGGCTAATGGCATCCATGGACAGATTTTGGTTCCCCATTACACTCTTGTAGACAAAAATAATATTGTTCAGGTGATTGTGTGGATCCTCTGACGGTAGCCCTGCGAACAACCCATAATTCTGAAACATCTACAATAACCCACTCGACACGACAAACATAGTGTCATCCGAAAGTGTAGGTAACACTATCGCTCCAGTGATATCTATAGCTATTAGGTTCAACCGATATTAATTCCAATCATTTGCTGCATCTCAAAGTCACTCAAGCTATGGAATGACTATAGGTGGGTTGTCCCCATTAGGATTCAATACAGTATTTGTCGTATTCTCAATATCATTTCCAGGTTGTTGGTCCATTCATCTTCTAGTGTTCTCAATCTCTGGATCAAAAAGAATCGAGAGAGTGCCTCAACTTCTCATAGTTGATATACACTATTCACCTGCACCCTATATCAAGACAAAAATAACAAAAAATGTAAAATTAGAGAAATACAGAGGAATCTATCAACTTACAGTGTTTAATCAAGTTTGGCTGTATTCCCAGACAATGGTGCCACTAAATGCTCTCGACTCTGTGCTTCTGCTTAGCACACACCCCTACTTGGAGGTTTCAAAGCAATCGTACTTAAGTATTTAACCTAACATAGGTTAGAATCGTTCCCATGAGGAATATGGTTGACTTTGGATTAGCACACTTCTGTAAATTGAATTAATATACTATCTCCCAAAAATAGAAAAATAAAAAACTAAACATAACGAAGGGGGGGATTTGCGATTAAACTAAACTCTAAACTATAACAACAAGTTGTTTGTAATCAGTAGAGAAATGAATTATGGCAACGTGTTCCCCATGACTCCCTAACGAAGTGTTCTTAGATACATGTGACTCTTTTCTGGTGTGTAGGTGCTGAACAGTAAGTTAAGTTCTCCTAAATCCTTGATCGGTCATCTAGGTGAACTTCATCATATTACTAGATCGGTCTCTGTGATGTGGCGTTACTAACCCTTACTTTTTATCCCAAAAAAACTACTACCCCTAGTAGCCTGGTTAGTTGAGAAAAAATCAATCGATCTCTGTTATTAATTATTCTCTTATTCGTCACCTCCTGGATCAGGCAGGTAATACTAGGAAATTTCTAACATAAGCCTTCCGTTAAAAATTAGTTAAATTGAAGAAGTTAATTAATACATCCTAAACACCATCCAAGAAATTGCAAGTAATCCAATTTTATCTTAGTTAGTTCGTCATGGTTTCCACAACCCTAGTTGTGGATTTAGCCACGCATACTTGAGGTATGATCATAAATCATATAAGAAAAATACATAATTAAATAACTTACGCAACAAGAATTGATGAAAAAAATCTGAAATCTCAATGAAATTGCAAACTTGAATTAATAGAATCACCAAATATTATTCACAAACTCTCTAAAGTATTGTATCTAATGTTCTAACAAGTTCTCTATTGATCTATATCTGATAAAAACCTAAAAAAATTCTATTTATAGTACTTAAAATATAAAGCTGAAACAAAATAGGATAACTATGTTGGCACCAGTCACGAGCACCTTTTACGGCTCGTAAGACAGTTCACAGCTCGTGAGTTGGGTTCTAGTGGAATGTGGTTGTAGTTACTGGAACCCTTCACAAAACGTCCTTCATAAGTCATGTAGGATTCCACGATCCGTGAAGGGTTTTGTCTGAGCCACTTTCAGCAATTCAGTTTATGATCGCACTTTACAACTCGTATGTTGGTCTATCACTCGTGCTCGGATCTCATAGAGTGGGATTCATTTTTCAATCCCTCACTGCAGCAACAAATGAAACCCCATCTATGACTCGTGGAATGATCCACGACCCGTTGAGGGTCTCATAAACTATCAATTTCCTGAAGAATTTGTACTTTAAGCTCAAAACCACACCAACACTAAAATCTTGCAAAACAAAAATAAAATAAAAATCAAATCATCTAACATCACTTTGAGAACGCATAAATTCCTTAATTTTAATTATTAAATATGTTGTATTTTCGCAACATTTCAAGGTACCAGAGGCCCCATCTCCACTGTAGCCAGATGCACCAACTCCCCCAACCATTTGCAATTACTTTAGAGGTGCAGATGATTCTTGGACAGTTACTGGCAACGCTTGAAGCCTTGTAATAAGGTATGACGCCAGCTCAAGCTCCTCCAGTCCAGTCACCAGCAGAGCCTGTTATTTCAAATGTCCCAGCTAGCCAGAGGGACCTGTTCAATTTTAGGACCAGCGGCTACTTGGGTACTTTTTGAGACTGGACCTGCTGAGGTTTTTGAGAGCAGTAGAGGAGGATGCACAGGAGTTCTCGACACCCTACATGTAGTGATTGCAGGCTTTGCGATTTCTAGAATTTTGAGGAGTTTAGTTTACTACTTATCAGCTTGATTGTACTGCTAGACAGTGATGGCAAACTTTCTAAGACACCAGGTCAACAGATTCTATACCATTGACTTGGGTTGAGTTCACAGAGGCCTTTATGACTAGATTTGTGCCCAAGAGTTTCAGGGACCATTACCAGGATCAGTTTGTGCAACTTAAGTAGGGGCATATGATCGTGTCACAGTACTAGGTCAGGTTACAAGAGCTCTCTCATTATTCTACAACTATTTTGACTTTTGAGGGGGAGCATATTCACCATTTTGTGTGAGGGTTGAGTCCTCAGCTGAGGATTGGCACACATGCATTTGTGACTTTTGGACGACCATTCCTAGACATTATTTATCATTCTCGCACCTTGGAGCAGATTAGTCGTGAGGCCCAAGGGGGTAGCGACAAGTGGGCTAGATGTGAGGGAGAGTCTAGTGGCTTCCAAATAGGGTTTCGAGTGCCGAGGGACAAGCCTCCACGGAGAGGACAGCAGGGTCAAACCAGCCGACTGTACCAAGCATCACTATAACCTTTTAAAGTTGGTCATTAGGGCACGGGTAATTCCAATAGGGGTGGTTCCTCTTACCCCGATGGACACAGATAGAGGGAGAGTGATTCACTTTTTTCAGGGCCAGTTGGGTCATCCTTCGCGAGTAGTCAGGGTTCCAAGATAGTCGGATAGAGGTAGTACAACCATGACTGTAGAGGAAGGGCTTTATCAAGTTATTTTGAGTGTGGGGCACCAAATCATTAGCTCAGAGATTTTCCAGAGTACAGAGAAACACATGCCACCCACGCCCACTAGGTTAGCTCTTACACCAGGTGGCAGGGGTAAGGGTCAGGATCGTGGGTGCCGAGATGATCAGTATAGAGACCAACAGGGTTCTAGAGGGATCACCAGTGGCGGTAGAGCGGGTGCCAATGATGATGTTCGATGGGGAGGCCTTCAAGGCCATTTTGGTGTTACACCAGCATGAACTAAGGTCAAGGCTTCTAATGAAGCCATTACAGTATGATTATTGTATGCCAACAGCCAGCTTCAACCTTATTTGATCTAGGTTCCACATTCTCCTATGTATCTGTATATTATGCTTCCCGCTTGTGTGTAACTCCCGAGCCTATATCCTCTTAGGTATCAACCCTAGTGGGGGATTCGTTAGTGGTTGATCAGGTTTGCAGAGGTTGTATGGTTACTCTTCAAGGTTTTGATAATTAGGTTGATCTGATATTACTTGATATACTGGACTTCGACCTTATTTTTGGTATGGATTGGTTGGCCCTACTTTATGCAACATTAGATTGTTATGCAAGACTGTCATCTTGGCAATGTCGGGGATGTCTCTAGTAGTTTGGCAAGGGTCTATGAGTTTGGTTTTGATGGGTATTATATTTTATATTCAGGCTTAGGATTGATTTCTACAAGGTGTTTAGCTTATTTAGCTTATGTATGTGATGTGACAACTGAGACTCCTACTGTGGAGTCCGTGTTGGTTGTATGTAAGTTCTTTTATGTGTTTCCAGTAGATTTTCATAGGCTGCTGCCTGAGCGGGAGGTCAATTTTGTGATAGAGGTTGAGCCATACACTAAGCCCGTATCTATTCCTCCATATCATATGGCCCTTGTAGAGCTTAATGAGCTCAGTTCACAGTTTCAGACTTTGCTAGACCTGGGGTTCATAAGATTGAGTGTTTTTCCCTGGAGAGCTCCTGTCTTGTTTGTGAAAAGAGAGACGGGACTCTCCAGACATGTATTGACTAACACCAGTTGAATAAGGTGATAATGAAGAACTGTTATCCTCTGTCGCATATTGATAATTTATTTGATCAATTGAAGAGGACCTCAATGTTTTTTAAGGTTGATCTGAGATCGAGGTACCACCAAGTGAGGATTCAGGGAGAGAATATTTAGAAAACTCCCTTTCAGACTTGTTGTGGATATTATGCATTCCTAGTTATGCCATTTCGGCTGACTAATACCCTTGCAATGTTTATGGATTTGATAACTCGGGTATTTCAATCGTATATTGACTCTTTTGTTGTGATTTTTATTAATGATATTTTAGTATTTTCATTGAGTCGAGAGCAGTATGCCTAACACCTCTGCATTGTGCTATAGATACTTCGGGATCACTAGTTGTACACTAAATTTTCTAAGTGTGAGTTCTGGCTCGAGTTTGTGACTTTCTTTTGTCATATGGTGTACGGTGAGGGTATTAAACTGGATTCGACAAAGGTCAAGGTGATTCATGGGTGACCTAGGCCTACTTCAGTGTCAGAGATTTGGAGTTTTTTTGGGTTGGTAGGATATTACAGATGGTTTGTTGAGGGGTTTTCCACTATTGTCGTTCTGTTGATTCGATTGACTTGCCAAGGTATGGAATTTATGTGGTTCGAAGAGTGTGAGGCCAGCTTTCTGAGGCTGAAGGAGTAGTTGACGATTGTTCCTATTCTGATCCTCCCTGTTGAGGGAGAGAGCTTTGTGGTATATTATGATGCCTCTTATAATGGGCTGGTTTGTGTATTGATGCAACAAGGTTGAGTTATTGCTTATGCTTCTTGTCAGTTATGGGTCCACAAGTGTAACTAACCCGCGCACGACTTAGAGTTAGCGGTGGTTGTGTTTGCACTCAAGATTTGGAGGTGTTACATATATGGTGTAAATTATGATATCTATATAGACCACCAGAGCTTATAGTACATTATGACTCAGTGAGACCTAAAATTCCTACTAGAGACTGTGGGTTGAGTTGTTGGTTGACTATGATATTTCTATTTTGTACCATCCGGTCAAGACAAACATAATAGTAGATGCCTTCAGTCAAAAGGAGGTGAGTATGGAAGCCTAGTACACCTTGTAGCTAAGGAGCGACCGTTAGCTTTAGACATTCAGTCCCTGGCTAATAGGTTGGTCCGATTGGATATTTAATATCTGACAGAGTATTGGCCTTTATTGGGGCTCATTCTTCACTGGTTGAGTGTTGCAGATTCGGGCCCATCAGTTCGAGGATGAGTTGTTAGTGGGTCTCTAAGATAGAGTGTTACAGGTTATTAGGGGTCAGGCTACAATTGATTCAGATAGAGTCCTTAGATTTGATGACCGGTTGTATGTTCCTAGAGTGTGGGATTCAATATAGTTATTTCTACAAGAGGCACATGATTCCTAATATTCTATTCTTCCAAGTACAACTAAGATGTACCGAGACCTAAGACAATATTACTGGTAGAATGAATGAAGAGAGATATTACAGATTATGTATCACATTGTCACAGTTGCCAGCAGGTAAAGGCTGAGCACCAGTGACTCGGTGGGATACTTCAGTCATTGACCATTCCAGAGTGGAAGTGGGAATGTCAGACTATGTACTTCATTGTGGGGCTTCCTCATACTTTCAAGGGTTATGATAATATTTGGGCGATAGTCAATAGGTCAGCTTAGTCCGTATACTTCCTTTTGGTTCGTTCTACCTTCAATGTTGAGCGATTGGGTTGTATTTACATTTAGGACATAGTTCGATTGCATAGGGTGCCCATATCTAACCGAGGGTCACAACTCACCTTAGGTTTTGGAGGGATTTCAGCAAGTGACGGGTATCTGGGTTGATTTAAGCACGATATTTTACCCCAGACCGATGGACAGACCGAGCGCACTATACAGGTTTTGAAGTACATGTTACAGGCTTATGTGTTAGAGTTTTGGGGTCAGAGGGATCAATTATTGCCATTAGCTAAGTTTTCCTACAATAACAGCTATCACACTAGCATTTAAATTGCCCCGTTTGAGGCATTATATATCCAACGATTCCGTACTCCGGTTGGATAGTTTGAGTTTACTGAGCTAAGTCCATAAGTGTAGATTTGTGACAGGATGCCCTAGCCATGGTCCGGGTTATACATGATAGGCTGAGGACGACTCAAAGTCGGCACCAGAGTTATGCTGACCGTAGATGTTGGTTTTTACAATTTGAGGTTGGAAACTGGTTATTCCTAAAAGTGTTGCCCCTAAAGGGGGTCATGCTAATTGGGAGACGGGGTAAGTTGAGTCCATGGTATATTGGGCCTTTTGAGATCTTAAGACGGGTTGGGCCAGTTTCTTATGAGTTATCCCTATCTCTCACTTACTTTATTATACACCCTGTAGTCCATGTGTCGATGTTTCCTCGATACATTCTAGATGAGTCACATATGCTTTAGTATGATTCAGTTGAGTTGGATGACCATCTTACATTTGTTGAGGAGTCAGTGGATATTTTGTCCAGGAATACTATACAATTGTGCTCCAGGATCATACCGATAGTTAAGGTGCAGTGGTGACATCGTTATATCGAGGTGGCTACTTGGTAAATAGAGGCACAAATGGGAGAGTTGCACCCTAGCCTATTTGAGCCATTAGGTATGCCTTCTACTTTATTTTCGGGGATGACAGTCTTATAAGTGGGTGATGTTGTAATGACCCTGTAGGTCAATTCTGTGTTTATATATTATTCCTACTATTCCAAGCTTCTATATAGTAACCTCAAACCTTTTATGATCTGTTGGGGATGTCAGGATGGTTATTGGGTGTTTTGGTTATGAGATGTGCAAGTTAGTGAGACGTTAAAGCAACAAAAATGATATTTTTGACAAAACCCCAGTAAATGGCCTCAAAATGGGATTCTGATAGTTCTATCAATTCTGGAATGACCAATTTGTACTAGGAGGGTGATTGGTCCAAGGATGGAGGGTCTTGATATGATTTTGAGCTAAAAGTTGCAAAACGAGTTCAATCGAAAGCTAAAAAGTATGTTTCTATAACAATCTAGCTAAACACACTCGAAATGGAAAACTAATGGTGCGGTCAACTCTATAACATCAAAAGTAGTCTAAAATTTCCTTTCGTCAGTTGACGAGGACATCCAATTGCATTTTGACCCCCTCAGTTCTTTTAAGTAAATTTAGTCGAAAAAAAGTGGGACCCTTATTTTTCCATAAGATGCTCTGTTGGAAATTTTGACAATACCGTTGGATCCAAAATGTCAAAATCCATGTGGTTACATTGTTCATTTGCGTAAAATGGACACTAGATGCCCTGGGAATGCCCTGAGGAATTTACAAGTTGGCTAGTTCATCACCAATAAAATTAACCCTCCGCATTCGTGGAGGGTGCTGGTGCATTTGTGAAGTGGAGACACTATAAGGCTCCACACTCACTGAGAAGGTTAATTCCCCCACAGCTCTGTTCGCGAAGCCCATGGGGGTGGCCTATAAATGGGTCATCACCCTCACGAATAACTCACACTCCAAACTTCCCAAAGTTGTAAAATCCTTATTTTAAGTCCAATTTTGATGATCCAAGGGTCCACATGACTCAGCTTTTCACAAGGAACGTCATGGTGAAGTTGGATTTGGGATTCGACATGTATTTCAAGGTAAATTATCTATTTTAGCTGAGTATCTTCTCGAAAAATGGTAAAACCTTTACGTGTCGATATCATTGATGATTCTTGACTGAATTAAGTCAAACTTGGGTCTAAACTATTCTACATTTTAAGGGGAACGTTGTGTTATGCTAGGGGGTTAGCTAAAATGGTCCAGTTTTCACCGAGAATGTTTTGAAAAGAATATTTTCTTGGTAAAGTTTTTAACTTTGTTTTTGGGCTTTTTCTCGATCTTTTAGGGTCATTTTAGGCTAAATTTATGGTTGTGGACTTGAGTGATCTTGGGGAATGTTTTTCAGGGTTTTGTTTGGGATTTTAGATGTAGGTCCTATTTTTCCTGTTTTAGGCACCTTTGGCCTAATTTCACCTGTTTCTCAGGATAATACAACTAAACTGACCTTGTTAATATTGTGAATTATGTTTTAGCAGTTGAGCAACATCAGGAGACTATTAGGAAAGTAAAAGCTCGACTAGAGTGACTTAGAGTTTGAGGCGCTAGTTGTCAGGCAGGTTAGGCTTTCCCTAAACCTCAGATTAGGTGGAATTATGTGCATGCTGAGCTAAGATGTATTTGAGATATTAGTTGTGCCCAGTATATGTAGTATATGTCGCTTGATGTTGTTGAGAGATGATGACTGAGAGACTACTTATTTCTTACTTGTCATACTATAACTTAATTTTGTCACTAATATGATTTTCTTGAGCCTAGTTGTTGTAGATACTTATGATATCATGGTCGTTGTTGAGTTTTACTCTTATTACCTATAATGGACTGGAATATAATAGGTTTGGCTTGGGTAGTCTAATTTTATACCAATTATTGTTGCATACGCTGTATTACACTGCTATTAGCTATTATATTTGGGTTCTCTATATACCTATATGGGTTATTTTATTATGATCTGAGCAAGATGGTGGTTATGTGTGATTTGAGAGAGAGATGACATGATTGGGGGATCTGAATCTAGATATGCTAGAGAGAAATTATTTGATTCTATGCTATGAGTCCAAGATGACACACCATGTTGTTCAAATCTCTGGTGGCGACATCAGAGTGTTTGAGACCCCGGGTGACGCGCCCCAGGGGTATCATTCTCTAGTGGTCACGTCCAAGTGTTCGATATTGAGGCCCCGTTGACTACATGTTGGGTTAGGCCCCGTGATTGACATTTTGAGATAAGACACTATTGTTTATGCGATGGGGATTCTTTCTCTCGCCGGGGATACATCCCACTGTTATGCATGTATATTGTTAGTTGGCATGTGATTATTGGGGTGAGGCATCAAGATTAATTGTCTGTGGATCCACACACCTATTCATATCTTGATTGTACGTGGGTGTACCTTCTTGGATTATGGGGGCTAAGGGGGTGTGCAGGCATAGACACTTGGGCCTTACACCCATGTACAACTGACCCTTGATATGATGATATGTAGATTTAGGCTCTATGATGGTTTTGTGGGGTTAAGTGATGGTATGTCAGTTATTTTGTGCACGGGTGTACCTCCTAGGGTTTATGGGGGCTCAAGTGGTGTACAACCATAGATATTAGGGTCTTCCACCGGCATATGATTCATGGTTCAATTTGGTTTAAGGTTATGGGGTCAATTTATGGGACAACTACTTTTATCTGCATTTGAGCTTTATTATGAGCATTATTTCACTCGGTCGATGATGCCTACTAGGTCCCTTTTTCTGGTACTCACTCCTACTTCTGCATCTTCCCATTGTGCATGTCCAGGATTCAGTCGAGGGAACTAATTTTTGGGGATCCAGGAGCACAGGAGACTTCTTTTAGGTGAGCACCGACAACTCTGGCTTCGTCATAGTCTCTTTCTTTTGATGGCCATCTTTTGCTTTTAGACCTTGGACTTGCATAGTAGTATTATGTATTTATAGGAACACTCCTAAACTATATAATATATTTTGGTTTCGCTATGTATATATATTGGTATGTAGTTTCCTTCTATTATAGTTCTGTACAGTTGACTTTAGGTTCTGGGTAGTTACAGTTATTATATTGTTGTATTGGTTATGGTCTTGACTAGAAGTTAGGACAGGTACCCTGGGGTTGGGTTATTGACTTGCCTATATGTGAGATTCGGCAGACGCCATCATGACCGAGACCGGGTTGTGACAAATCCATTCAATTCTTGAGAAATATAAAGTGATGGTTTAGGAGTCGAGGGCATATTTAAAATTCAAAATTTATGTATTTGCATGAAAACTAATGAACTGAGAATTCCATCGTGGGAATGTAGGCTTCAAATTTTAATAGACCTTCAATTTTCATAAGGTACAAGTAGGCACTTCAACTATCCAATATTTCAACCAAAAAACATTGAACATCAACATGTAGGCATATATAACTAGGCACTTATGCACTATAAAGTTAAATTGTTTTTTTTATTTTTATAGAAGTGTTGGATTGTTAAACTGCCTACTTGTGCACTATGAAGGTTTAAAGTTAAAGTTAAAATTTGAAGCCCAGTTTAAGGTCATATATGCCTTTAAATTATTATTGCAACTTTAGTTTTAGTTGTACAAATTATTTGTAACTCTTACGGAGTAGAAATTAGATCATCAATCTAGTACTCTTCTAATATGTATTATTTTCTCCCTATTCTTCATGGTATTCAACCCCAACCTTGTTTCGGTGACTATATTTACATACAACTAATACATTATTTTCCGAGGGTGTATCTTGAGCGCATCTATAGTGGCCATACAAGTCATTTCTATGTTAATGCCTTTTTGGTCATTTAGAACTTTTCTATAGCAATCCCAAGTTATTTATGACTTACTGGCACTAACAATTCGATCATTGAGTCATTCATCTGGATTTTATGCAGCTTTTTTTGTTTTGAGGCTTTTGATACTTGAAAATCAACTTTGATCAATAACACAGTAAACAACCTCGGAATGAAATTGTGATAGTTCCATTAGTTTTAAAAGGGTCATGTTAGAATAGTGGCATAGTTGGCTCGAGTCTCGAGATTTTTATGCAAGTTTGCACCATTAGATATTTTATCCTTTAATTATGACCTAAGTTTCATTTCGATCAACAATCTTGAAAATTGTGCTCGAATAAAATTTTATTAGTGAACTTAGCTCCAACGTAAGGGCTTTGGTCTAGAATGACCTTTCATTCAGTTCTTGAGGCCTCTAGACTAATTTGGAGCTCATTGGCAGATTTTGACAAAAATTGACACCTTGGAGTAAGATTTATATTCAGTCAAAATGATCTCTTTTAGAATTTTGACTTAGCCATTAAACAGATAATGTTGGATTTGATGGGGTAATATATTTTGTTTGTGCGCACATGATTCAAACAAGCATCGAGCACCCCATTGTGTTCGAGAAGGCCTTGTTGTGTGACCTTTGTGTTAAAGGAAACTATAGTGCCATTGCGACCCTTTAGTTCATGGGCATTATAGCGACGTTTGTAAAATTCTTGTCCTTCCACAATTGGAATTATTGTGTCCACATTCATGAAGGTCATCTAGTATCTTTTTTATTAAAAGAACAAATGTGTTTAGCTCGTCCTCAAAACTTCATAAGGTGATTTCTCTCTCACTTTAACGTCTATTTGGGTTATTTAAAGTCTAGTCTGTTTGGAATTATTGTGGCTATGCAAGTGAGTATCTGAGAGAGTTTGAAACTATCTGTTTGAGGTAATTTTAGGCTTGAACAGGTTGCCATTCACTCTTTTCTTAGTTTAAAGAAATTCTTGCATATATGATTACAGACAATTTCGAGCATTGAATTGCATTTTATTTTGGGACATAAATTTGGAGAACTATTTTAGACCTATTTATAAAGTCAATTTTGGGTTATGTGATGTGGGTTCCACATTCTCATTTTGAACTTGATTTTAGTCCATCTCTGAATCATGAGTTTTAGTGTCTAAACTATCGCATTGACGTTATGATTCTATTTTTGATAGTGTAGCAGCATTCATAGGTTGTTCGAAAAAGATCTAGAAGACATAATTTGGAGCATGTGTAGTGAGGGCTTAGGCAAGCTATGACCTTCCTCTCTATAGATTGAGTTTGATTATGTAAATGCATGAATTTGGGGTAGATGGCTAGTTGATCATGATAAATTTATTACAATTCCATGAATTAGGCTAATTTGTTTTAGTATTTTTGGTGCTAATGCTATTTTAATTACTTTTTTTCATCCCTATCTTGTGGTTTGTATTGAAATTTATTTTCATATTAATTGGAGCATATTTTGCCTCTGTCTCAACCCGGATAGTGGTCTAGATGTGACATGGTGAAGGAGAAAACGAAAGTCCTCGATCAAGCCATCATAGCATCATTACACACATCATCAGTTCGTAAGCGCGAAAGCTAAACACATAACACATAAGTTCTAAGGGAATTGGGGCTTGGGACTCAAGCTATGGAGATGTTGTCGGGAATGGGATAAACATGAATTTACGTAACACATAGCAATTATCTCTAAGGGGATAGGTAGTGGGATCAAAACTATGGGGCACACCGGGATTATCGGACTTTCCACATATGCATATAGTCAAATCACGATTCCAAACATATAGGTCATAAGCATGATCAATAACAATTCTCATTAGCAAGGCTAATAGGCATAACTTTTATAAGCATAATAGTCAACATAACAAGTCAACATACAAGAGTTTAGATTTTTCCAATAAGCCTCTACATAGATAAAGCGGGGCCTCGACATAGTTTGAGGCTCACCCTCAATACAAGAGTAAGAAAATAACAAA
>JBCEWC010003721.1:0-29309 GCA_038996855.1 Solanum aculeatissimum
CCCCCCCCCCCCCCCCCCCCCTCCCCCCCCCCTCCCCCCCCCCCCCCCCCCCCCCCCCCCCCCCCCCCCCCCCCCCCAAGACAAAACACAGGCAATCCATAGAGGACAAAAAGAGAGGAGAGCGAGAGTGTAGAGAGAGAGAGAGAGAGGAGAGAGAAATTAGCTATAAAATTCTAAGTATACCTATGAATTGTAATTTTTTTAAACTATAGTTTTATATAGTAAATATACAACACATGTTTATCTTCTTACGTAGCTAAACTCTGCATAATCAAATCTTGTATAATTAATCTTTTCATAACTAATTTTAATATTACTAATACCTACATAATTAATTCTAACATTACTAATGCTTGTGTAACTAATAGTTACATTATTATTACCTGCATAATTCTAACCAACAATATAATGTCCTGACCCTAAGTCTCTTTCTGTTTTTGAAAATTTGAACAATGGAATTTGAAGAAAAAAAAACATTACTCTTGAAATCTATAGTAATTAACTCAATGACTAAAGAGTTAAATACACATGAAATGATGTATTGTTGACATGCAAAATTATTAACATAAAGAGTACATGCAACATTATATTAATGAGAGAAGTATTAAAAATACTCTCGAATTTGATACAAATTATTAGTTTCGTTCTTAAACTATTGATACACTTAAATAGTTTAAGGATAAAACTAATAATTTGTGTCAAGTTCGAGGGTGTATTTAAACTTACTTTGCCGAGTTGAGGGGTGTTTTTAAGCCTATCAATAGTTTAGGGACGAAACTAATAATTCGTGTCAAGTTTGATGGTGTATTTAAGCTTGGTTTGCTAAGTTGAGGGGTGTCTTTAAGACTATCAATCGTTTAGGGACGAAACTAATAATTCGTATCAAGTTCGAGAGAGTTTTTAGCACTTCTCCCTTATATTAATTAAAAGAATATACATATTCTATTGAAAAGTAGACAAAAAGAAAAAAGTAGTAAAACTCAAGGCAAACTAATGACTCACTATGTCTATTTTCTTATGTTATAAAAATTCCAACATGGTATTAAGCATATATGGAGGGAACAAAGTGGAGCATGCCACCTTAGGTGTTAGCTAGTATTGATGAATCCAAATAATTAAAGATATATATTCACACTAAAAGTTGATTAAAGTGGGGATTTTGTTAACTAATTGCACCTTTTAATTAAGTGGAGGTAGAGACCATACTCTTAAAGCAAGCATAAGAAGTAGGAAGAAACAATGATATTCTCTTTCAAGTGGGGACATATATTTTTTTGGATTAAGTTATTATTAGCTTGATTAATTTAGATTTATGTTGTATATGAATGTCCGATCCATCAAAGTGAGAAAATGGTTATTGTCAAGATTTTTTTTATTTTTAAGACTCAAATTTGAAATTTTAAATTAAAAAGTAAATAGATCGCATCTCACACAGTAACATGTAGCTACATAAATTGAAGTATGGTTAATTAAATATCTTTGGACAAAAAATTCTAAAATTTCCACTTGCTTATTAGATAATGGAGAATAGAACCTTATAGAATTGATGATTGAATATTCTTTTTATTTGAAATACTAAGACAACAATAAAGTTTAGTATGATAGGAAGACTATTTTGTTAAAGTCTAAAGCTTAAACGGTACCATCAATATATGTTATTAATAAAATAATGTCAAACGTTAATATTTCAAGATAATAATTATGTCATCTCGCAGCTGCTACGCTCTTGCTTCTTGCCCCTTATTTCAAACTCAAGGAAAGCCTTGATCAATATGAGAAAAATCATGCATGGTACTTCTCAGACTCTATTTTCGAGGGGCAGTTGAACTAGTGACTCATGACTGTTGCCGGATTGGATGAGCCAATAACTCAAAGGCGTTTGATCTGTTTTTTGAGCAAGAATCACATCTTTACCTTATCGTCATTATGATACGGTACTCCAAGTTTTTATGCTCGTTAAGTAATTTTGGGGGGTGTGGACACACTTGCGCAAATTCAGATAACGTTTATAAAGGAGAAATCGAAAGAAAACTATACCCGACCAGGAATGTTCTAGATTGAAATGAAAGAGTGGATTTTTGAAGGTTTAAAATTTTGAATTAAATCCAAAGTGTTGGAACTTAGAAGTGTCCAACTATGTTTTTTTTAGTAGTATTTTTGTTTATTCTTTTATTTTGATTTTTGTAGTAGGTGATATAATATATGCATAGTGCAATTGTAGTAGTTTAGCTGTCACCAATCAAAGTGTGTAAACAAGTGACTACACTTACCTATTCTTTTAAAAAATATCAATTCCATTTAATTTAATCAAGTTGGACCCATCCCACATGGCCCCCACCCACCCCACAAGTAGAACCCACACCACATGGCCCCACCTAGTCTTGTGGGGTGGGTGGGGTGAGGTGGGTGAGGTGGGGGTATCATCTCTAAAAACCTCAAAAAGTATGTCTTCATATAGGAGAAGAAAGCAAATGAGAATCTCTTTTTTGGTAAGTGAAATTTGAAAAAAAAAAAAGAAGTAATTTTTATTTTTAAAATAAAAATAATTTTTGAAAATTGAAATTATGTTTGATCATAAATATAAATTGAAGTTGGTTTTGATTTTTAATGATTAATATGAAGTGAAACATATTACTGTTGTTTTTCAAATTCTTGAGAAATCTAAAATTCAACTTCAAGTTGAACTCTAAAACTTTATGATCAAACGTATTTTTTGAAGTTGAACTTTGAAAAAATAAAATAATTTCATGTCCAAACATCTACAAAAAGAGTTGATGTTCTTCTCATTCAAAACTATATTATATCTATACAACGTATTTTTCAAACATAGAATAATAAGATTAGTAATAATATGATAGTTTTACTATTTATTTATTTTTTGCACTAACACTCCTAGCTAATAAAAGCATGTGTTGGAGTATTGTGATGGCACAATGTGTACTTATGAATCTATGATTTAAGTATTAACATAAATTAGTTTTACACTTGCAATTTTCCTGCAAATTACCTATTGAGTTGCTTAATGATGTCTATTTTTCTTTTGTTTCCCATCCAATATTTGATAATTATATTATAATTTATAATTCAACTAAATTTGAATTCATATAGAAAGTCTCACATCAAAAAATAATGTGCTCAGTGTGAGTTCACTAGGTGTTAGTTTTCTTATTACTTAATCCATACATATTAGACACTATATAGAAACGCACCCTATTCGTAAAGCGGTCGAAAAATACTGACATTTCTTGTGGCAAGAGTCGACCTCTATGGTATCAAGAAAGGTTGGATAATATAGATTACAAGGTTCATCAGTCCTACGTCCATCCATCTTCCAGTATGAACCAGTTAAAATCATGAAAGACAGAACCACCTTTTTTCTTTTCTTAGAGTCAAGTGGCCTAAGGACATCCTTTCTTTGCCTATAATCAACCTTCTAAACTATATTAGAATAATTCATTTAGACATTCGAACTAACTGATATTTCAATTGAACGTCTAGACTCCTAAAAAAAATTAGAGACTTCTCGTTTAAATGTATTTCTCATTCATCTAAAGTTTCTTTTATCATCCAACAATATATCCATCTACTTTAACATATATAGTCCTCAATTATGATTTTCATAAATTAAAAAAAAGCTGTATAATCATTCAAAAATGGGATCCATGAAATTCTTTTAGCTAGACACCTTTATTTACCAATTACAAGGAAAGTTTTTCTTCATCTTCATAGATCTCTTGACCCCATCCCCTACCCCTACCCCTACCCCCACCCCTACCCCCACCCCTACCCTCTCCTTTTTTTAGCAACACAGAATTGTGTAAGATTTCAAAGTACAATACAAAATGCCAACCTTTACCCAAACTCACACACTTCCCTCGTCCCCCAACCACCCAACCAGTCTACAGTACCCCACGTGAATCCTCACCCCCACCCCACCCTATCCCATTTTTATTCTTTTTTCGCTCGATTGAATCTCAATGAATCGTAACAGCAAGATCACTCTGCCAATTACAATATTCCACGAGTCATTTCAACTATGCAAAAATTTCTTTTTAGGGAGTCTTTTCAATTCCAATCATCCTGGCAATACCAATGCAGCGTAGGAGCTTGTTCATCTGAAAACAGAGTACTGCAACATTCTTCACCACCCAAAAAATTATGCTCCTCCATCTTCACAAACTGTGACGAACTAAAATTAATTACCTCATCTGCAAGAATCGATTTTGGATTCGATTCCAAGAATTGGAAGCAATTCAATGACGAATTCGAATCCAGAGATGATAAACTTGAACCTGACTTAATCAAGAAAGCTCCCGAAGATGAAATGGCCGCGTTATCTTCGTTCAAAATTGCACTTGAATCGCTATCTGATGACCCATCTTTGAAATCAGTAAAAATAACTGAGGGATTCATAATAATTCTATCAAAGTTGAGCTCTGTACTATTAGAATTGTTGTATTGGTTGCTCTGTTCAGCTTCTTTGTCATCAGTTTCAGATTCCAAAGCCTCTTCCTTTACAGAAACTTTGTTTTCATGGTTATCTCCATATAGCTTTGATTTTAGCTCATTAATCTACAATGTTAAAACAAAAAAAGAAGAAATCAACAAGGCGGAATCTAAGGGCGCGAGGTTCATCTGAATTCTCTTCGTTAAATCTAAATTTACCCATAATACCATAGAAAATTTTCTTTTATGTACCTCTTTCAAGATAGCTTCATTGTCATGTTTGAGAGCTTCATAGTTATGTTTGAGTGAATCAAAATTTGCTTTAAGAACATTATAATCTATCTCCAATTGCTTGTTCTTCCACCGTGCACGGCGGTTTTGAAACCAAATCGCCACTTGTCGCGGTTGAAGCCCAAGTTCTTGAGCTAATTTCACTTTCCTCTCAGGTTCAAGCTTGTTATCAATTTCGAAATTTTTCTCCAATGCCTTCACTTGATCAACCCTTAACCTCCGCTTTTTCTCCGATCCGATGCCGGATTCTTCCACACAAGTGGCTTCTTCATCATCTAAGCCATCTAACATGGATTGAAAGTCCCTTGAGTATACATGGTTGTTCCAATTGTTGTGTTCATCTAGATAAAACAAGCACAAAATGACGTAACAAAAAAATAAATTAGACGTTCAGATGGTAAGCATCATTCACTTCGGACCTTAAAGATTCAGATGTTATACATTGAAACTTTGACCTATAAATTTGATAGCATATAAAAAAATATTTACACTATTAGGGGTAGAATTTTATATAGTAATATCAAAGTTCAACTTAAAAACTTGTTGTAATCAATTAAAATGCTCTAATTGTGTCAAATTACATGCACCATAAGCAGGGGTCCCTCTGTCCATTTTTACTTATCCCCTATACTATTTTAGAATGTCCAATAATACTTGTTCAATTTATGAAATCAGAGATAATTTTACATTTAGTTTCTAATTTACCCTTGTCATTAATTATAATTATTTCCCTATTACATTTTTCAATACATTGCATTAATTATATTCTAAGGGTGATTTGGTAAAATTACCTCTATCATTTATTACTTCTTAATCCCTGTGTCAAGTCAATAGGGACCAAGTAAAATTGGACGGAGAGAGTAATTTTAATTTAAATCATAAAATTTAATTACTATAACTCAAAGTAAAATTTCAAACTCATAAATTTTAAATCTCAAACTCCGCGTCCTCCAATAAATGTAAAAGACTGTTCTTGATTCATCAAAACCAACATATTCCTCATGGGGATTATAAATAGGACATATTATTATCAAGAATAGAACAGAATTTAATGAAAACATAAGTATTTAACCAAGTAAAACTAAGCACCTGTAGTATTTTGACACATGGACATCAATGGTGCACCCAATGAATCAGTGCTACGAACTCTCTTCATAATGATTGTAGTTTCTTTCTTGAAATAAAAAATCAATTATTATTATTTTGTTGGATCAATTAATACTCCATATTTCTCCTTTTCAATTAATTCCTCCACTTCTCAACCCATAGTTTTAAAAGAAAAAAATCAAACAATTTTGTGAATTTTGGAAGAAAATGTTGTGTACATATTTAGAAAGAAAAAGTTGGAAGGAAGAAGAAAATAGAGAGAGGAAAAATTAGAAATGTGTACACAAACACAGCTGGCTTAGCTTATTTTTTCTCTCTTTAAATAAAATCAAATCTGGGGTCAGATGTAGGGTTAAAATCTGACTGGGGTTAGGTACACTTTGCATTTGGGGTGGGGTGGGGGTAAAATGAAATGAACTTGAAATTCAGTGCAAATGCAACTTGATTTCCAATAAACTTGACTTTTTTATGTGAGATATTTTACATTTTAGGGAGGGTTTAGTTATCGGAGAGAGTCGAGGATCTGTCAAAAATAATTTTTTATATCTTTATAAAGATAGTGATAAAGTTCGTGTATGTATTTTTCTTTTTAATTTCATCTGTAGAATTATATTGGATGTATTGTTGTATGGTTATTGAGAGCATAAAACTAAATTTGATATAAAATTTTGTATAATGTTATCCTTCTTTTTAGTTTTTAGTTTGTGTTTTTATTTAAAGTTTTTTTTAGTATGAGTAATATTGTATAATTGTGTACTAAAATTTGGTACGATATGAATTTTAACTATAAAAATATCTAAGGATTGTTTTAAATCATAAATTTTAAAAGTTTCTTATTTTTTTAAACATTATGTCAAGTCAAAAAATGATACATGAAATGAAACGAAGAAAAAAACAAAGTTACCCTACTCCTAAAACTCTTTTTACTTTTGTCAAAGAAAGGTAAAAATTGAAATTAGAAATCACTTTCAAATCTTCCGTAGATGTATTTAGGTTTTAACGTGAAAGACAAAGTAAAATAATGTGTATGGTATAATTTAGGAACCCAACATTATAATTTAGGAATCCAACATTATAATAAGTTGTATGTATCCTCTAACTTAAAAAAAAGAAATTCACTGCACTAATCGTAGAGAATTCAAGAAAGAGTCCGACCATAAGAATATATATTTGCATTCTTACCTCTTCGATAATGCAATTGTGCGAAAATATTATAATTCACTATTATTATATGTGAATACACTTATTAAGTATGAAAACATATTTCACTATTATTATGTGAGCAAATATATAGCTATATATGAAAATTTCTCAAGAATAAAAAACAGTATAATGAGAAGTAGGGGTATGTAAAAATTGAATTGATTGATAAATCGAATTGAAGAAAATATTATTGGCTCATCGTTATCGGGTTATTGCGTTAACGGATTTTTAATAGTTTGACAAAAAAAATTATTGGATTATCGGTTCAGTTTCGATTTTTAGTATTGGTTATTGGGTAAATCGATAACTCATTAAGACTATTATATTTTACTACTTTATCTCTTTATAAATATTAAATATTAATAATTTAACATCACTTGATTCTAAATCGATACTCATAAGTTATGTATTTTCTTTGGTTTCCAATGTATAACCCTTTTGTTGGAAAGTAAATTAGAATATGAGGTCAAATATTGCATAATATTAAATTTAGGTGCTCAATTGATTTGTTTGTTTTACTATATTTCATCGTATTGCGTCAAATTATTAGATAAGTCATATATTTATTTTATGAATATTTTTTGATTGGATAAAATAAAAACTGAACCGTTAAGGACCAAAACCGATAAAAAATATCTTATTAATTTATTATTGATTTAACATATTTAAAAATTAAAAACCGATAAATCGAATTGATAATACATAAACTCGAACTCAAAATGAAGCAACCTAATGAGAAGGGAACGGCTCGGCTTGTTAGAGGCTTGGAACGGAGCCAATTGAAAAAATCGGTGGAGTTCAATTTATCTCCTCGGCGTGGTCGGTGAGATTAAATGAAAAATGAATTAGAATAAAAATGACAAAAAAATATTTGGATGAGAAAAAAAAGAAAAAGAAAGGCAGCCCATGTGCTTCTCAACTGAACTAAATCAAATAAGCCAAAGAAAATTGCAGGAGATTTATAGATAAGTTTGTTTTTATTGTATTTTTGTAAATTAGTTCAATTTTTTTTCTTGAATTTTGAAAAATTGGGACAGAGATATTGTGTTGGGTGATTTGACGCACTCTAATAATCAATCGAGTTTTTGGTTACTGTAGGCATTTCAGAGTTGAGGAGATTAGACGTACTATTAGTAGGATGAAGAAAAGGAGAGTGATCAAACCCGATGAGATTCTAGTGGAATTTTGAAAAAATATGGTCAAGGATGGTATGGAGTGGTTGACTAGGCCGTTTAATGTTATTCTGAAGACTGAGGAGTAGTACAATTGTTCCATTGTACAAGAACAAGGGTGATATTCAAAATTGTAACAATTACAGGGGCGTTAAGTTGTTAAGCCACACTATGAAGATTTGGGAGAGAATGGTGGAGGTGAGGGGGAGAAGAAAAGTGTCTATTTCAGAGTCAGTTTGGATTTATGCCGGGGCAATCGACTACTGAAGTAATTCATCTTGTTCGGAGACTAGTGAAGAAATATAGGGAAAGAAAGAGGAACCTTCATATGGTGTTCATTGATCTTGAGAAGACCTATGACAGAGTTCCAAAGGATGTTCTTTGGAAGTATCTAGAGGTGAAAGATGTTCCAATGGTATATATTAGGGTAATAAAGGATATGTATAACGAAGTCAAAACTCTAATAAGGATAGTGGAAGACTTAGAGTATTTTTCAATTGAGATGAGACTTCATCAAGGATCTGTGCTAAGTCCTTTTCTTTTTGCCTCAGTGATGGATGAGTTGACACGATCTATTCAGGAGGAGGGTTCAATGGTGTATGTTATTTGTGAATGACATAGTACTGATTGATGAGATCCGGAATGAAGTTAATGATAGGTTGGAGGTTTGAGGACATACTTTGCAATCCAAAATGTTCAAACTGAGCAGGACCAAAACAGAATACTTGGAATGCAAATTCAGTGTTGTGGGATGAAGCAAACATTGAAGTGAAACTAGTCACTTAATATATTCCTAAGAGAGAAAATTTTAAATATCTTGGGTCTATCATTTAGGATAGCGGTGATATCGATAATGATGTCACACATCGTATTGGGGCAACATGGATGAAGTGGAGGCTTGCCTCTAAATTATTGTGTGATAAGAAGATACCACATAAACTTAAAGATTAGTTTTACAAAATATTGGTTAGATCGTCGTTGCTATATGAAGTTGAGTGTTGGTCACTCAAAAACTCACATATCCAAAAGGTGCAGGTTGTGAAGATGAGGATGTTGAGGTAGATGTGTGGACATGCCAAGGGTGATAAGATTAGGAATGAGATCATTCAGGAAAGTTAAGAGTGACTTTTGTGGTTGACAAGATGAGGGAAGTGAGACTGCGATGGTTTGAGCATGTGTAGAGAAGAAGTACCGACGCTCTTGTTAGGATGTGCGAGAGATTGGATTTAGGGGTAACAAGGACTGGTAGAGGTAGACTGAAAAAGTATTTGAGGGGGGGGGGGGGAGGTGATTTGACAAGATATGATGCAACTTTATCTCATCGAGGACATGACCTTAGATAAAAAGGAATAGAGATCGCGTATTAGAGTAGAAGATTAATAGGCTAGTAGGGGTAGAAAGATGTCTAACCTTGTGATACAGCAGAATTAGTTGAGTCTTTATATCTTGTGTTGTTATTACCCATCTTATATTTGTTATTTTTACTGTATTATATATATTATCATGTGTTTTCATATATAGTATCTTCTGCTTTTAAGGCCTGATATTTTTTAGACGGGGGTCTTCCAGAAATAACCTCTTTATCTTTATGAGGTAGTAGTAAAGTTTGCGTACATTTTATCCTCCCCATACCCCACTTGTGAGATTCCATTGAATATGTTGTTGTATTACAATTTTGAAAATATGAATTAAAAATATAATCTTTATTGAAAATATAGGAGAAAAAACTCAAAACAATCCCTCATTCTTGAGTTTTCACGTGCAACACTAATAGTCTCTCATGTTTGCAAAATTAATGCACTTTTGGTCCTTATCCAAAATTTGTTGCCTATTTTTAACATTGATTTTGTCTGCAAGTTTATGTGTGAAATGTTTAGTCGTCTTTTTACATATTAAGTTGAACTTTAGAAGTAATAACTCCATTTGAGAGAACGTGAGAAGAAGAACACCTTATTCTGTTTAACAGAAAAATTATTATAGCTGAAATTGAGTGTTTCATCATCTTAATTTTATGTACAAGTAGATAGTGAAACATTATTGATAAATCCATATTAAATTTGGATTAAATATTGAATTCATGATATGTTGACCAAGTCAAATTATTGATTAATAAAGTTGAATTAATATTTAAGTTAAAATTATATGATTTAAATAAAATTCAAATCTTAAATTCTGGTATGTTGACCAAGTCAAACTATTTTTCAAGACCTAATAATAAGCATCAAATATTAATAAAAATAATATAATAAAATGACTACGCCAATTTTTTTTTTTAATGAAAATATTAAGTTTAAATATGATAAATAAAAATTAACGGAGAAAGTAATTTATAGTTGCACTCAAATTGCTTTTCAAGACCTAACGTAAGGTACACGAGTCTAATTGCTTTACTTTAAAATTTTGCAAGTCGTAGGAGGTAGTACGCCTTACAAGTCGCATGACTTCTTCATCCGAACAACGCCATTGAGCGTAACGAATAAGGCGCTAAAGTCCATACATCTTTATTCTTTAACAATTAACTTATCGTTTTAAAATTTTGAATTAAATTTAGGGTTGTACATTTAAACAAAAGAGGAGTATCTATCTTGTCTATAGCACTTTTATTTTTTGTCAAAGAAACACATTTAATGTTTCAAGAGTTTTCTCAACATAAATATAAGTGGAGTAGTTTCTAAGTATTGTATTTAAAATTCTAAATAATAATTTTTCGACATAGCTTTTTCTGTCCCTTATCTTGGCAATAAATATAAAAAGACATGATATTTATTTAAAGGGAAATGTCTCTTTGGACAAGCCATTTAAAATCCTATTATTTAAAAAAAAAAAAAACTTTTTTGGTTGAATATAAGTGGTGTATATTGGCATTTTCAAGTTGTGAATAAGTGGAATTTTGGTTGTCGACGTATACTAGCTACACACCGTACATTTGTTTATGTATTTGTCTTTTAAATTTCTTTTTTATTTATAATTATTTATTTAATTACCAAATAAATTAATAAGATTTTTTTAAAAAAAATTATGATTATATATAACACTATGAAATTTAAAAAAATTGATAAAACTTTTGGTCTGTTTAACAACAATATATTTATCAATGTGAATTGTGATGCAACAATGAAACTGTTTCACCTTTAAATAAAGATCTCAAATTTAAATTCTGATATGAACAGTGGCGGAGCCAACATTTTCATCAAGCGTGTTCATACTTTTAGAACATGCATGGGTACGCAATTTTTGTATCAAGAGTGTCATCAATTGATATATATCAAAATATCTATATTTAACCTATATATTCGAAGAAAAATTCGACAAAGAGTGTTCATCTGACCACCCTTAAGTGAATATAGCTCCGCCCCTGAATATGAAGAAAACCCTATTAAAAGCGTCATTCCTGATAAACTCTACAATGCACGATCCAAATTCAATCGAGATTTCAATATCGAGTGGAAAAGAAAGACATACTTGTTTGCCGTTTACAACTCATATTTACAATATTTTAATATTGGTATGGAAGTATAAATAATAATAAAAATATAGTACTTAAATTATATGATTTCATGTCTTGAATCTTCATTTTCAAATATAATGGCTAAAAGTCCACAAAAAAAAAATGCATTCAAATTTGTTACCTGTATATAAATTGTTTTTTTTTTCTGAAATAAGTATGGGAAGAAGAGGATAGTCTGGTTGATAAGAAAATCAAGTATGGGATCCAATTAATTAGTGTCTCTGACCAGCAAAATATACACATCCACCATAAATTTTTTTTTGTTAATTCGATATTCGATGCTCTCGCATTGGAACTCAATTATTTTAGATTTGCATCGCATAAGGTCTATTCGGGAAAAGCGCCCTGCGAAGGATTTTTTCATTTTCTTGACTCGTTTGATGAGCAGCCCCATCCACTACACCACATCCTTTGATGATAACATAATATTTTTCTTATTCTTATACTTATAGTTATATTATTTTATTTTTTGGGGAGGGAAAATTCCCCCATAACTTTTTGGACATCATCTAGTTTAATCATTTTTTTATGATATAATTACATACTTCTCTGACTTAATTTATATGGTAGCAGCCAACTGGATTAAAAATTTGATAACTTTTTTTAAAAGATTTATTTGATGATTGAAAGAAGTATTTTAGGTAAAAAAAAATAAAATAAAATTGACCCATCACATTGTGGTCTTGAAGTTTCATGGTAATTGAGTACTGATTTTGATGAAAATTTTGAGTGTAGAATATGACTATGAAAATGGATCAGGAATAAATTAAATGTGTGAATTTTTTTTAAGAAAATCGATATTTAAAATTGAGGATGGGTTTTTCCTTTATTTTTAAACGTTCATTAAAAGTAAGGGTATATTTATATCAAAATATAACGTAAGGAATATATTTAAGATCTAATTACAATAGATAGATAGTTGTTCGCCCAAAGTAATTATAAAAAATATGGTCATTCACTGTATAGTTCATATAAAGTCAGTATATACATTATGTATAGTTAAGTTACATTCCGTTTTTTATTGTATCATAATGTATATTTAGTGTATAAATCATGTATAAGTAATTTATATTGAATAGTCCGTGTATACTTTCAATGGCTTTTGACAAGTTACATTGTATAGCCATTGTATATTTCCTATAATTTTTTAATATTTTTTTATGTAAATAAAATATGACTATATTTGTTATAAATTAATTAGTTTATTGTATATATTTAAAATTATCCGTATATTTAAATTATTTTTAATAATAAGAAAAACATATCTGACCCTTTCCATTTTTTTTTTAAAAATGATATATTTTTAAAAATAAAATTTTAAGAAATATGATACATAAATTGTGACAAAGAACATACATATATGTCTTCAACACAAAGTTTAGAAAAAGACATCCTACCTTCTTGATTTGGGAGATTACAAAATCCATGGAATGTAGTACAAACAAGAAAATGATTGATTCTCTAAAAAACCAGGCATCCATATTTTTCTAATATTATTATAATTGCCATATTTTTACATATTTGACAAATTCTTGTTTCAAATAAGTGAAGGCATATCGTGTTTGAACAAACATAACTATCACTGTCACGCTCTCGAAGGATACCCTACACGTGGCCGACACTCAGATATTATTGCTAGGCCTCAAGTGAACCACTTGACCTCATCTCTTTCATTTAATCAATATGTTTAACATATCAGCGGAAAACTATGATAATAAAAGGTGGACAATCTCAATATATAAAGATCATAGGCGAACAATCAAACTTCAATTCTTAGACATAAAAATAGTTTAAAAGGAAAATTAAGAAATAAAAATCTCAATACCAACTCATCACTATCTAGTCTATGAAGCCTCTAACTCTACAATTTAGATGGTGCCAATGAAAGATTCATGGTTATCTCAAATCAAATAAAAGAAAATTTAAACTCTAGTAGCTAGATGATAGTAATATGAAAATCCTCCGAAAGCAAGGAGGCCTCACCAATCAGTTGAATGCGAATAGATCCTCAATGATATGCCTATTGATGATCTCTAACACTTGTCCCTGCATCATAAAATGATGCAATACAAATAATGGACATCAGTACGTGGAATGTACGAGTATGTAAATTGGCTTAATGAAACAGATATCAAGGTAGAATACTATCAACTCAGATAACTCAAATCAAGAGATAAAGAACTCATTCAGGATGTCAAATGTCTATCTAAAGCAAGAATAAAAAGTAGACAATAACCCATCAATACAAATTCAATCCAATCCAATTAGAGTACTATCAATATATAACCTATCTGGGGAGTTTCTCTTATCCGACAACAATCACTTATGAGTTAGTGATCGTACAACAATTCCGTTGATGTTGCCAAAACCGTTCAATACTTTGCCAGGGTAAGAACAAATCGATCCACAAGGGATCGGCTCACGAGTCCTCTATTATTTCAGGGACTTGTTATATGAGAGGAAACATCTGACTTAACGGTTCAATCCTATGAGAGGAAACATCTGACTTAACGGTTCAATCCTTACCTACGTTTGGCGACGTAGTTAATGGGTTCGAGTCGAACTTACTCACACTCAATTTAGTGCTAGATACTCCTCCCAAGACTCAATGCTTATAAAACAATCAAATCCAATCAACCAAATAAGTGAGTCTCTTAATGAACTCTTTCAACTCATCAGTTTTATCAACCAATCTTTCGACAATTCGACCAATCAATCTTATCGACCTTTCAAGAGTGAATTAAAAAATCACGTAAGAGGACTTTCAATTTAGACCAATCTTTTAGAGTTCAATTATGAATGCTCACAGGACCATCAAGTTCTATTTACATATCATCATGCTCACATTATAATCACAATCAACATCCTCAAATCAAGCTCTAGACTCAATCCCTAGATTCATTCATGCAATCTTTTATGAAGTAATATGTAGGGTTTATGAAATAACTTGTGAAAAGTATTTAATCAGTAAAGTCAAGTTTATGATGATCATCGACATATGAAAATACATAAAATGTATATACTTTACAAGAAAACATTCATGGAAAACTTGCATAGAGGTCAATACTTTCACAATCTCTCTATTACCATCAAAGGGACACATGGAAGAATATTCCCATGTTTTAGTTTAGCCTTACATACCTGGGATGGAGATAGACAATCAAACTTGCAAGAAATTGACCTCAATCCTCTTGAACCCTAGCCTCCTTTTTTTTCCTTAGCCCTAGTTATTAAGATGAATTAGCGTAAATGAATGAAAATTCATGCTTAGAAATTGATATAGGATTGAAAATGATTACAAAATGACATGATTTTAGTCTAGGATAGGTCGGGAAAAGACTAGAATGACCTTGCTTTTAAAACTAAACGTTAAGTATCGTGATGGAGCAAGTCTGCGACGCGTACTTGTCGCACTTCAGTTCATTTTTTGACAGAAAACTTAAAACGTGTTCAGAAAATTATTTTTTTTACTATAAAATAGCACATAAATCGCATTTTTCAAATGCGTATTATGTGTAATTTTATGTAAATCATTTTTTGATCGATTTTCTAGCCCCGTAGAAAATAATGGGACCAACTTTAAGTGCAAGTCTGCGACGCGAACTTGTCGCACACTTTTTTGGAGTTGCACTTTTATTCCAAAAATTATCTTTCGATCCGATTGCTCTAAAAATCAACCAAGACTATTTTCCCACACAATTTTTCATGTTGATCGCAATTTCGACCTCGAATTTACCAAAAGAGTTTGGAAAGATGCGGGATGCAGTGTTCTCTCATCTAGGGGTATTTTGGTAATTTTATTGAGTGTTACAATCATTTAATCATTGTTAATTAATATATCATTTTTATTTTTATCAAATTGCTTGACTTATATAATAAATAGAATTAATTTGTTGAAAACACTCGTTATGAGTAAATCTTTATCGCCAAAACAATATGTTCTTGAAATTTCATACTACTAAATAATCTTTTTATAGCCTGTGACGACCTCTCCTGATGTACTCACATACTCAGATATTGTCTATGCTAGGGCCAGTCAGTTCACTCCTTTTAATCCCTCTTCACGCTCATTAGGAGGGGTCGTCACATAGCCAATGTGTACAGATTATACACTAGTTATATACGGAGTCTACATCGATACAAATGGTTAGGGATATATAGACGGGTAAATTCTTTTTAATTGTTGACTAAAAATATTAAAATTTTATTTAACTTCACATAATCAACTTTGAGGGTCACATAGAGTTTTATAAATATTATTAGTAAATTTTGAAAATGAATGGTTTCTACCAACTCTATGACTTAATTATATTATTTTATAATTGAGAATCAGCAAAATAAACAGTTGAATTGCCTGATTTTTTGTTTTTGATGTTAAAAAGATGTTAAATAATTATATTCAGTGACAGAATCAGAATTTCATCTAAGATGTATTAAAATTTAAAGAGGTAAAATTATGTAGAAGATAAGAGGTGTCAATATGTAACAACTATACATAATGAACTATTTTCACCTGGCTAAAAAGTATAATTTTCTAACGAAGAGGTGTCGATTGGCTCCAGCCCTGATTATATTACTTTCCACATTTAGATTTTATTTACTTAAGGAATAAAATAGTAGGTAGGATCCAAATAAATTGGAGACAGCTTTAACCACTAAAAATATTTTCAAAGGTAGAATAGTTCCAAAAGGTCACAAAAAGTGAAATAGTGAAATTGCACATGTCAATTTTCTTCACAATCAGCCAAAATATCTACTCTTATCTTGCTTTTGGGCAGGTATAAAACATTAAAAATCTTTCATTTTATTTTAAATTTTAAATTATATACATTGTTGGTTATAACTTTTTAAAAATATTATTAAGTTACTTATCAATGACATCTACAAATAAATTCTTTAAAATATAAAAAAAAATTAAATAGATAAATTACATGTTACAACAAATAAACAAACATTAATAATATTGACAATATATATAAATTAATTTTCGATTTTACTTCTTTGTCACTTTGCTCAAATGGGGTCCTTCTAGGAACATCTTTCAGTCTATTCAAAGATCAAACACTATTAGTTTAATTGGTGTTTGATGCTCCTCTTCTTCCAAAACATTGAATAAATGAAGAGAGTCAATCACTTGCTTTCTTGTGAAAATGCAGAAGAAGATCGCTGAAGTATAGTCCATAGGCAAACTTCTTAAGATGTTTTTGCGCGAGAAAGAGGAATTATTTGACGTTGCATATTAGAATTATCAATCATCAATTAAAGTTGAGTAAGATGATGCTAAATTACGATTGATCTAAACCTTCAACTATTGATTTATTGTGGCATGTCCAAAATATTTATATAGACTAAGATCTTATTTAATAGTGAAGAAAAGCCAAGTGGAAGGGGTGCTCAATGACAACTTTTTTTATCATGCGCTTTACTTCACTTTAATTTTTAGAAGGAAGAGACCAAATAAAAGTGGAAAGCAAGAGCAAATGATAGAAATTGTAGTCCCTCCCACAAACTTTACTCCTAAAAAATGGTAAGACCATTAGTGAAAGAAGAATCACATGATTGTGCAAGCTAAATTTTATATATTATTATATTTAAACTTCTTTGATGAAGCATAGATGTTGAAGTATTATGTATTGTTTTGATGATTTGACAAATTATAGAGTAAAGGGACTTGATCAAGGGACCTAGTCCGTGAAGTTTTCGATATGCAGACAATTCAATAACATACAACTGTAAAGCTGCAAAAGCTGCAATGGATGGTGGGCACTGCAACAGAAAGGCAATAAACCTTGATCAATAGTGTGACTTCTAGTTTTTTGTCTCTCTTGTAAAGAAAACTTATTGCGAAAAAACATTAAGCTTTTGCAAATTAAGTGTATCCAAAACAAAAGTCATTCTCTTACGAAAGAACAATTTCAATACAATGAAGGGACCTAATAGAGTCAATCCAAGAAGAATTCCAAGATTCTTTGTTTTGATGTTGTATCTTATGTTCTAAACATTGTAAGATCAATTCCTATGTTATAAAGGAATATTGATCATTTTTGTTGTTTTTGACTTGAGTTCTTGGCTAGAGTTAGCCTTGAAGAAGTGTTAAAGGTCCACATTAACTAGAGTTAGTGTAACGAGCAATAGAGTTATTGCTTAGACTCATTCTTACAATAGAGTTATTACAAGGGAAGGAGGTGGAGAGTTTAGTGTCTAGGTTACATGAGTCTGTAATAGACGACTTTGCTCTTTGCATCTTAGTGAAGTTTGGTTGGATAAACTTATAGGACAAGTCGTGATTGTTTTTCCCTTGAGCAAGGAGTTTTTTCAAATAAAATCTTGTGTGTTCTTCTCTTGTTCCTTCTCTTCTTATATTGTTACTGTGTCGAGAAACTTGATCCCTGACTGGAGCGGACACATACATTCCAACATTCTTGTATTAAATTATCTACTTTATAATTTACCTTATTATCTCATTTATCATGAATAACTATCTTATAAATCGTTTAAATAGTAAAAAATGGTTTAAGTCTTACCAATATCTAAATTAAATGTTAACTTTATTGATTATACCTACTTATTAAAGTAAGGTCAATTGTCAGAGCAGGTGATAAATGTTGACATTAGTGAATGACAAAATGATACATTAAATGCTGGCTTTGAATGTTGATAAGCAAATGTAAGTATCTAACATACAAAAAAAAAAGAAAACAAAAACATACACGACAAATAAGTTTAGGTGTCTTCCACATTTACCAGTAACATCATCTTAGGGGTGTGCAAAAAATATCAATTTATCAGATCGATAAAAACGTTACTGGTTTATTGTTATTGGGTTATTAAGTTATTGAATTTTTAATAATTTTTATAAAAAGGATTATTGGTTTATCGATTTTTATTATTGGGTTATTGAGTAAACCAATAACCCAATAAGATTATAGTAATTTACTATTTTACCCCTCCATAAATATTAAATATTAATAGTAATAAGACACTATAACAATGTTTTACCTATTTTGATCTTTACAGTACTTAAGTGATTAGTTATCCACTTTAGTATTAGTTTGTAATTAATTAATTATAGTTTTTGCAAGTTTGTAAACATAGTGTTCGTACTCTATTTGCTTTTATTAATGCAAATTCTCATTATCATTCTTATCGGGTAACCAAGAATCGAACTATTAAGAACATAAAACTGATAAACTGAAAACCGATAAAAATATTTTATTGGTTTAGCATATTTAAAAACCAAAAATCGATAAATCGAACCGATAATGTATAAAACCAAACAAAACCGACCGATGCACACCCCTAATAATTTATCATGTTGATTAAGAAGAAATGAAAAAATTACACGGATAAGCAAATGTATTTTAGTTAATTAGCTAACATAGTTTTAGTTTGATTACGGATTGCGGCAAACATCTAGTTGTACTTATAATTTGAGTTTTGTATAATTCTTGCAATTTATACAAATAATGTGCGTGATTATACAAAATTTGTACGTGAATTAAATTGTATAGCAAAATATACAAACACTATGAATTGTATAGCGAATTATACAAACATTTGCACAAAAAGTATAGTGTAATATACAAACGCTATACAAAAACTGTGAATTGTATGACAAATTATACAAACGTTTTGCACGAATTGTATACCGAAATATACAAACGTCTAGAAATATTGCGCGAATTATACAAACGTTGCTAAACTATAGTTACGAAATGTAATTACCCAAACTATAGTGATGGAGCATAATTAAGATATTTTTGAGTGGTATATGTAAAAATTCCTCTTTAGAAATTATTTTTCCCCCCAAAAAAAAAAGGTTGATGATGAAAAAATAATAAGGTGAAAAATCGAGCACTCAATGATAAAAATCTAATATGTTAGAGAGAATTAATTAAATCAGCATTTACTTTTATAAAATAATCTTAATTATGTATAATTAGTATAATTTTTGATCGAAAAATCAAGATTCAATGAACTTCTTGTATGATTGACATAAATTGTATGATTTTTTTTTTGTTTTCTTCACAAAATAGGAGACCTAAAATATGATGTAGACATCATCACTTATCATGTTGATTCAAGTATTTTGCTGTCACATTCAGTTCTTAAATGCATTGTATTTACCAGTGGTAACTTAACACAACAATTTTTGGTGTATTTTTTTGTCATATTAAATTATTTTTTATAATTTTTTTTTCAAGATTTCATATGCAAAGGCGAATTCAAAATTTAGTTTATAAGTTTTGAATTATAATTTTTTGTGTATTAGATTTTAAATAGATTGTTATGTTTATGCAAGTTGACTGAATTTTTAATTAATACGAATAAATAAATTATTTGAATCAAAGTTATTCAATTTTGTTGAACTCATAACTATGACGGTGACGGTGGATCTGCTCATGATAGTGTCTAATCAATTAACTTTGATCGATATTTCAAAAGAGCATGGATCACATGATCAACATATGAATATTTCTTTTTGAAAGAAAAGACATTTTATGCACAAAATATTCTGTGTTAGTAAAATTCAAGAAAGAGTGTTATATCTCATGGGTGTGATGTATGTAGACACCCTACTTTAAATATAAGTATTAGTGATTGCTTTTATAGCCCGAACGCGTGACATAGATCACATGGAGACAACTTTACGATTGTTCCAAGATGATGACGAATAGTTAAATTCAAGAAAGGTTGTTGTGTCTCAAGGGGTGTGATGTATGTACATGTAGACAATACCTACTCTAAATATAAAGTATTAGTAATTACTTTCACGACTTAAACACGCAATTTAAATTACATGGAGATAACTTTACGATTGTTCCAAGATGATGATGAATAGAATTTTTTTGAATTTATCTTCAAAAGTGATTGTAACTTATTCATTTAATAAAAAAAAACAAAGTTTCCTCCACTTAGGATAATGAGAAAGAGAGTAATCCTTTTGTTTGTGTATCCCCTATATGATCTATAAATAAGTGGGAGTAGAATCAAGACATAAAAGAATCATGATTTATTTTATAAAAAATAAGAAAAAAAAAACAAATAGGAATAAAAATTTGGTGAGCTTTAGTAGGCTTTTTATGGAGTAGACTTTTAATGGCTCATGAAAACCTTTTAATTTCTTACTCATACTTTCATTTTCCATTTTGTGAGTGCTGTCTAAAAGTAAAAAAAGAAAAAAAAAACATGAAAAAGTAAAGAGAAAAGTAGTATATTAATGTGGCCTATCTTTTTCACTTCTTTCTATAACTAAGAGACAGGTGTTTTTCCTAGTTGAAAAGAGCATAATGAGATGCTAATGGGGGTCTAAGTCTAAGAAATGTTTTGCTCTTAATTATGCCAATTTTTGGAATGAAAAATTATCCACATATTCATGAAATAATTAAACAGGATAAGAAGATGTTGTTCGAACTTTTTAAAAATATAAATATTCGTATCAAATCTTTTAAAATATTTTATTTGAAGGACTCGACATATATTCACGACAATTTTGAGGAGTCACCCACAATATGATGAAGGGAAGGGAAGGATATGAAGGACAAAGAAGTCTCTTCCACTCCTCTAGAGGTTGAGGATGAAGAAGTGATGAGGACGACGATGCTTGTTAAAGATAAGATGATGACTGGTTGATTTACTGAATGGACGGACACTTTGATCTTGATCGTGCAATTTAAGTCGCAATGAAGGACTATCGTCAATTCTATCTTATTTAGCAAAAAGACGGATATTCCTTGCTCATTACTAGACAATCACTTGTTCAAAAACTTCGTGTGGACAAATATCACCTTCACTTTATTTAGATGTCTCAAATATGAGTTAGGAAAATAAAATAACTTGTACTAATTGTGAATGCTTCTTCTTTGGTGAATCCGACATAAATTCACATACAAGATGGCATATTGGGTGGAGCCAAGGCCCCTTTCCTAAAAAAAATATATTATATATAAGATTAAAATTATTTTTTATCTATATATATATATTTGAGGTGCAATTCGTCGCTTGATCTTCATATATTTTTTGTTTATATTTTAAGTTTCATTAGTAAAAAATCTTATTCTGTGGCTTCTGATACAATCATATTAATTATGTATCTAACTATTTTTTTATGTATGTATAATAGGTCTTCAGTCTACAAATTTGTCACTACATGAGAAGCTTTTCTTGTGTCAAAGGAATTTGTAGTTTAAAAAATAATGTAAATATGGATGTTTAAATAAGGCCTAAGAATCAATAAATCGTATTTTTTAAATATGAGATAGTTAGTTGATTTTTCTATTTTTCAATTAAATTACAAGCTTTAGTCAACATTTTCTAAGATACAACTTGATGAAATCTCCTATTTTATATAGACACTTAAAATATCTTAATTATGCTCCATATCTATAGTTTGGATAACTATATTTCGTAATTATAGTTATAGCAGTGTTTGTATAATTCGCGCAACATTTGTATATGTTTGAATAATTCGCTCTACAATTTGCAGTTTTTGTATAACATTTACATATTTCGCTATACAATTTGTGCACAACGTTTGTATAATTTCCTATACAATTCACAGTGTTTGTATATTTCGTTATACAATTTGATTCACGTAGATAATACAAAACTCAAACTGTAATTATATCTAGATGTTTGTCGCGAGTTGTAATTAATTCAAACTATAACTATGTTAGCTAATTAACTAGTATATATTTACTTATCCACATAATTTTTCCTTTTATATATCAGACCATTGGATCAAAAGTCGGCTATATTTCAAACATTATATAGGATAGCCCTAGTGACTATCCAATTCACAACCCACAACACAATGTAGGCCCAAACTAGGTATAGGCCTGGGCTGAAAAGTATCATGATTTGGAGAAGGCCTAATAAGATAAGCCCATATTATAAACAACATGGGCCTCGCCTAAGGTTGAAGGTAAATGAGATTTTGGGAAAGGGGAAGGGGAAGTGTGTAGGATTCTCATGCCCTCGAGCCTACATTCTGGATGTGGCTAGATTTGGAGATCATTGTTGGTCCCAAGTGAACTCTTGATCTAGCTGATTACTACCTGAAGACTAAATATACATAAGTTTCATATGATGAACCTTTAGAACATTTAAGTAAATCTCATACAAAAGCCTGAATACAACTCTTAATTAATAGCAAGATAATGCTTTATTTAAAATTAATCATAATTGTCTTCCCTCGCTCGCCTCTCTTTATGTATCAAATGTGAAGATATTCACATTGGACTCCTCTTTTTGACTTGGTATGTGTTGTGGTACCTAAGGGGTTATGTGGTCAGATATTAATAATGTACGAATTAGTTATATTATACTTAAATTAGTTATGCCTAATTCTAAATAGCTAATCAAACACAATCATTTGTGTTTGCTAACCAAACATCGTATTTGTTATTTAGAATATTATACCTAACAAAAAATACTACCAAATATGTATATAAAATTTAATATATATGAATAAAATCACGTCCTAACCAAAGCAAACAACACCTAAATGTACATATTCTTCTTTCCTGCTAACTATATGACCAAGTTACAGTAGTAAAATAATTATGACATCATAACTCACGAAAAAACATAAAAAATAAGATTAGTGGAGTATTTTGTTGCTCCATCGTTTTCATTATTTGTATTTTTTCTTGAGCTGAAGATCTATCATTTTCATACCCCCACATGGTGTTGTTCTTGAGAATTGAGACAAAGAAGTACATTTCATATTGGTGTTTCAAGTTCCTACATGAATTTTCAAGCTTAATGTATTTATAGATCATGGGCATATTAAACAAGATACGATACAGTTGCAGCTTAGATGTGATTTTATCAAAACACTATAGGGTAAACCTTTGATCACATGAATGAATGGTGTCAAAAAAAAGTCCCAAAATCTTTCTAAGAAGTCTGCGATTATCCCAACTAAATTTTAAAACATCATCATCTGTAGTATTATACTATCATGGTGAAGAAATTGATTAATGCACATCTAAAATACATCTAAAGTATCTTGCTACTTGAGTCATCATGGTTGGTGTTCACTTGTAATATCCTTTCTTTGCTAGTGTTGGCTTCTTATGTTATACAGAGGCCAATAACAACGGGAAAACCCTCACCTTGTGACTTTCTGAGCTTCATTGTCATTCCAATCTTCCCACTTACTCTTGCTAAGTTTAATTGGACGATTTCCAACATACTTCCCTGAAAACAGCACGAATTACCACCTCATTAGGCATCTGAGAACAACATTACACCAATTCAATATATTGATTAACAGATAACGTACCATTCATTCCTTTAAGTGCCGCAGCAAAGTCTAATGGATTGGAAAAACTTACAAAACCAAATCCCTTGGTCTTACCAGTCCGATTGTCTCTGGCAACCTGTCAACATGCATTGTAAAAACCCTTTGTTAGCAAGCCTTGTAAGCTACAACATACAATTACACCATAAAATTCAAAGACAGCAAGGCGAATAGACGAATATAAAATATTTCTTAATTTTTTTCAGGTCAAGGTGGAAAGAATCAAATCAGTAATACCATCAGCATGATGGATCTCGAAATATGACTAAGCTACACTTCTTTATAACACTTTACAATACTACTGCACTTTTGAACACTAAACAAATTACAGTTAGATGTGTCACAAGGAAGAAGTAAGGTATCACCACCACCATTACGATCTTCTCAATTAGATGCCACCAAACTAAAATCTCCCAATTAGATGCTCTTGTCACTACTTTAGATATCGAAAATCTGGCAATATCTGGCCTAATTTTATTGGCTTATGTTACTTCAATTTACGGAAATGCACACAGTACATACAGAACTAAGTCGGCATGCATGTCTGCACGTACCCCACCACGAACGGAAAAGAATAGACACAAACATACTATGCAAGGAATATAATATTTGGTCCTACAATACTACTAATATGTTTCGCTTTAGTTTTTGAAGTTACTGATCTCCAATTTGAAACCAGTAAACAGTGAGAAGTCTCTCAAAATTAGATGCATGCAACCACTTTAGACTACTCAGACTGTCACCAGAGGCGGATCTGCAGTAAACTTAGGGGTTGACGAGAACCCAGTAGCTTTTCCCATATCCTGTATATGTACGAAGAATTCCACTAAATATCTATATATATTTAACTGTGAAACCCCACATATTATTGTATACTATTAATTTGAGGTCGTCGTAGGAATGCGTTGATGTCAAATCCCAGATCCGCCACAGACTATCAACAGTTGTTGGTGCACTGTAGAAGGGATTTCTAGATTCTTAAAGATTCAATAATGTTTAGGATGTAGAAATACAATACTTCAAAATATAATTTAAAAAAGGAGGAAACTTCGCGGGGACAAAAATCTCTCCCTTCATGACCAGAAATACAAGTAAAAGTATAGGAAAACAAAATAAAGAACATACCTTAGCCATGTTAAAGGTTGGAAACCTTGAAAAGGCTTTTGATAAAACATCATCATTCACCTCATTCCCAAGATCACCACAGAATAGACGATGATCATCTGCAACACCATCCAAACAGCAAGTTATTCCACAATACTATGATTTTGCACCAATTTCTAACAGAAGATGGCACAAATAATAACGGGAAAACAGGTGCAAACAGCATTGATGAAAGGAAGTGACAGCAGAACAAACAGTGAAAAATAATTCAGTAAGATAAATGATATCAGCAGCGGATACAATTACTAACTAGACCATAACAGTGAAAGTGGAACCAACAAAGCATAGTATCTAAAAATGTAAGATCTGACAGATTACTTCATAGAGTTTGTCTCCTGCACATTCATTTTCTAAATACCTCTGGGAAAAGCAAAAAAAGAAATGCATTTTGAAAAAAAGACACAATACACCCCATAACTTAACTAACACAATTTTTTATAGTATGTTTATTTGCTATTTATCTCTAACTCCCAAGTAGGGGTAGGCCTCTTCAGACTCCACTTGTGTTATTACGTTCGGTATATTACTGTTGTTGTGTTTTTCTATTCATACTTCTATCACATGGATTGGTTTATTCAGCAACTAGGCCTTCCATACATACTTGTAATAGGCTTTTAGAAGTTGATATGTAATCAAGATATTTATTCCAGTTCGATTGATGCCTTAAACTATCCAATACTATAATAGGAGAGAAATTAGGCTTATAAATAAACAGTTTTGACCACTATTAAGGCACAGCCAGTAAAGGGGAAAAAAAGGAATAGGAAATTAGGCTTACTCGATGGCCAGTCCGCCAGGGTAGGATCTTCCCAACGTTTTCCTGCTGCTTTACGACGTACACCTCTCTTTTTGGCCTTGGCTTTATGCTCAGTTTTGCTGCTCGCAAGTGCAGCCTTCACATTTTCAAGCGCTTCAGGTGTGATTGTTTGTGCATCTCTATGGAATAACTGTTGAGCCTGTCCACAAGAATTAGATACATTATGACAAAAGACGGTTTTTTTTTTCAAAGCAAGCTCGCTAGCTTAACATGACAAAGCTACATAGCACAAAGACCGGGTGCAAATACTTCTATGAATATTTTCTTCTGCTCTTCTCCTAAAATGCAATTAACAAGCTTATAACTGGCGTCATGATTTGCTTTTAATGTAGCAACTGTGGTGTATGGACTCGACTAGTTTAACGGGCACCAGGTAACTCAATCTATCAAGGCTCAAAAAATAAGAAGAAATCACCTAAGATCAGTAAGGTGCACGAGTATCATGAACATATACACAAATAGAAATTTGAACGTGAATTTCAAACCTACTTTATGGACTAGTAAGTTGGGGTAAGTTTTTACAAAGTTACCCAGCAATTTCACAAAAAAAAGCTATCGAAAGAGAAAGTCACATACGTAATTACATATAAGTTATAATTAATCAATTAAACTTTCTATGGACATTAGCCTGACTAACGCAAGCAAAATATAAGGATTGAAAATCAACAGCAATTTCGCCAGTTGTTAGAATTCACACAAAGCAATACATTCACGCATAAAAACTTATAATTGCTTACTTGTTGAAACTGAGGCAAAGTGTGAACTCCTGGAGTAGAAGCAAGAGCAGGAAGTTGCACAGGCGGAGGAACAGCACCTATGTACGACTGCGGAGGTTGTTGTTGGAGATCATACGAGCCATTGTAGTAGGTGTATTGCGACGAAGATGACGGTGGACGTTTCGGCGACATGGCAACAACGGCGAATTAGGGTTTTCCGATCAATGAATTAGGGAAAGGATTGGAGGAGGAGGAATTTGGGGATTATTGTAATTTGGTTTCGAAAATCGGACTCCTATTTAAAAAAAGGAGAGATTTCCTTATATAGAAAGTGATGGAGAATTGTGATAATCTGGTCATGCTTTGCTTCGCTTTGGCGCCACAAGTAAGGGTAAAATTTAGTTGAATAAAATAAACAAATAAATTACGTCAAAAACTTAGGGGTCGTTTGGTACGGTGTATAAAAATAAATAATCAGTAATGGAGTCAGTATTTTTGTCAAGAACATGGATTTTTGTATCATGGGTGTTCAACAATTGATATATATCAAAATATCTATTTTTAATCTATATATTCGTAAAAGTTTTCTGACGAATGAACACCTTTGGAAGAATGTAGCTCCGCTCCTGAGAATAATACTAAATGTAATGTATTAATAATGCTTGCATTAGTTATGTTTGAATTAATTATACATAAAAATATTTTTATGCATTATTTGGTATGATGCATTAAAAATAACATGCATTGCATAAACAAATTTATTTACAAAAATACCCTCCGTATTTATGGTGAAAAAAATGTTAAAAAAAATTTGAGGGGCAATTAGGTATTTAATCATGCTAATGCATGCATTAAATCCCTTATATTACTAATACCTAAAAATCCATGGTATGAGTAACGCGCATCAACAACCACAACGTTCAGACTAAACCCATAGAGATGCGAGACAATACTGAGAGAGAAGATACTGACAACCCTAAGCGCAGAAATGTTGAAGAAGAGCAATCAAATAGCATACCATCTGATATGAAAAACATGAAAGCTTTAGAATTGATTGTGGACCTCGACATTGACAGAGTTGATCATTGACCATAACATCCAAACAGTGGGTATTACTCAAGGCAACAATTTACAGGAAGAAAAAGAGGAGTCTTTGCAATCCACAACCCAAAGTGCCAACTCTCCAGTTCACAGCAAAGATGAGAATATCAGCAAAAAAAGTAGAAGCAAAAGCAAAAATAAAAAGAAAAAGAACAGTCTCAACACAAGAAGACCACAAAAGAACGTAGTGAAAGATAGTGAAGACCACCACATTATACAAAAGCAAAATAGTAATTTTTCTGACAACAGAGGAAGAAACAGGGAAAGAAAAGGTGGCAAAGATAACACTGACAATACTAATTTTTCTAACACAAGAAAAATTAGTAGACTAAACTCTTCTCCTCCTAATTTCCAATGATAAACACCCTATTTTGAAATATTAGGGGAGTTGAGATCCAAAAAGGCTATACATAATGTTAAACACCTTGCCAACATCAACAAAATGGTGTTCATAACAATTCTTGAACCACTTGTTGATATAAGTAAGATTGAAGGGTACAGAAGGTTTCTTGGATTCCAACATTGTGTCTCCAACACAAATGGTAAAATATGGTGTTTTTGGAACTATTGGGACCACACTGAAATTATTGAAAACAATGAGCAACATATCACTCTCCAAATAAAGGATCATATTACTGATTTAGGATTTTACATCACTGTTGTTTATGCCAAGTGCTCCACAATTGAGCGAAGAGACTTGTGAGATAGAATTGCTAATCTTAACAATACTATTGATGGTCCATGGTGTATAAGAGGAGACTTCAATGTTATCATGGACCCTACTGAAAAATTGGGTGGAAACTTTATAGAGCTAGCAAAAGTTTAGACTTTATCAAATTATGGAAGCTTGTGGGTTCATGGATATTGATTTTACAGATCCCAAGTTCACCTGGTGTAACAACAAAGGTCTTCGAAAAAGAATTTGAAAAAGATTAGATAAAATCATGATTAATGATCAATGGACTCTTATGTTTAACCATAAAATGGTTAAACACCTAGCTAGAACTGGTTCTGACCACATACCTCTCTTGATGATTTCCCATAATGATCAACAACATCATATAAAGTACTTTAGATTTTTGGATTTTTGGACCAAGCAGGCTGACTTTTTGGAGGTGGTACAACAAGCATGGGAAACTAATATTGAAGGCAACTCAATGTAGATTTTTCAGAGTAAACTGAAAAGGTTAAGCGCCAAACTTAGCCAATGGTCCAAGAATAATATTGGAGACATCCATGAGAAAGTGAACTCGTGGGAAACTAAGATTCTCATTCTAGAAGACTTGGATTTTCACAACAACTGTGAACAATCTAGGAAAGAGCTTAATAAAGGCTATGTAGAATACATTAGATGAATGGGGTTACAAGATAATCTTTTAAGAAAGAAGACGCAAATAACCTGGTTCAAAGAAGGTGACTATAACTCAAAATACTTCCATAGTATTTTGAGAAACAGGAGAAGGAAACTCTATGTGCA